>JAVANC010000023.1:12333560-12445426 GCA_033319125.1 Parnassius glacialis | reverse complement strand
TCGGAAGTCATATGATTTTTCTGGCATTACCAATCAAATGTGGTGTTGGTTTCTCTTACGCTTCCACCATGCGGCTAAATATACAATGTATATATACAACATAAACAATCAACATAATTTTATTATAACGTGAACCTACCTGGTTTCATTTATATTCCTTTTTTGGATTAAAAATTACATCCAACCCTTTACAAAAAATCACATCCATTCCATATGCAAAAGCAGAAACGGAATGCCAGCTGTACCAAAATATTAAATATGTACATCTCAAGAGCTTCTGGTCTAGATTACGCAAATTAACTTGAGTCACATTGCTATAATATTAAAAAAATTTTTAATAGGATGAGGGTAACAAACGAGCACACAGTCCACCTGATGGTAAGTGGTTGCTGCGGCCCATAGACATCTACATCTATCCTCGTTTGCGAATCAAAATGCAGATGCGTTGTCACCCGTGAGGACTAAGATGGAATGCCTCATTTCCAGTAAAAAAGGCCTCCGGCCACCTGTACTCACCAAGCGAAACGCAGAAGTAAACCTCTACTTCACGCTGGTATTCTGTGAGGTCGTGGTACCACCCCGGTTCGAGCCGCCCCATCCGTGCGACAGCAAAAGCTACCGCGTGGCTTTACCACTGTTGAAAAAGTGAAGTGTTGTAATATGTGTATTGTATATAAAATTTTAATTAAAAGTAAAAGCCGACCTCAAAAAACGAAAACGTATAAAAAATATCCACATTCTTTTCATGTCGGTGCTAACTGCTAAGACATTCTGTAAAATATTATAGGTTTCAAAAGGTTATATGTGAAAGGCTTTTACTTTTTATTAAGCTTTAACTTTTTGATCCTTTTGAGTAGACTATAGAATACGAGTATCACAAGGTTACAACTAGAATGCCTTCTAAACAATAACGTTAAAAAAATTAACGCTTATTTTCTTATTTTTTCTCAAAACGTATATCTCTGATGTTAAACTTATTTTTTAAATATTAAAATCGGTTCATAAGTTTTTTTCTCCATAATATTACTTCCTGGAATTCGCTATCAAGTTCTAATGTAAGGTTCCGTAGTTGCCCGTCACAATATGTGTAAGTACTTAGAAAGGGCCTTCTTGATACTATAGCATATTAAGTGGGATCGCTGTTTGATCGTGATAACAACAAAAATAGGCTGAAATAGTTCGATGATAACTGAAGGCCTTATTTTTCAAACAGACTTATTAAAATTATGTTTTTCAAAAAATATTAAAAAGCTTTTCAATTCTGAAAGTAATACAACCGATTTGATGTTCATCAAATAATTCATATCCTAAGTCCGTTACCAGATTAAGATATATATGACCATAACAAACCTTCCGCTTAACCACCACTACAACCCTGAGAGCTAGTCACGTAAATCAAAAGAACCACGAATGAAACTGTAGGTCTACGATCTATGTTTGTGGTCGACTAAGATCTATAAGTCTATGAGTACTAACTAAGAAATAAGCGAAAGTGGCATTTCAGATTCAATCTCTAGGCAATCGATCCTCTCTGCCTACCCCGCAAAAGAAAGCTACAGTAGCAATCCAAAAGCCATTTAAGTAAAAAAATGTTTATTAATTGCAGTTTAAAATAACACTACAAAGTTGTAAGCAGCTAGTTTTAGGTAGGAGATGTATATATATATATATATATATATATATATATATATATATATATATATATATATATATATATATATATATATATCTGGTTAGTAGTTTACTTTTGCTGCACTACCTCCCATATGTTTACCTCTGCTTAGCCTAATGATTGACTGGTAGAGAATGCCTTAAGGCCTATGTACGATTTTTCTTTTGTGCATAAAAGTTTAAATAAATAAATTATTTTCTGTGGAGTCTCTCGTGAAGAGTGTGAAGAGTAGTGGGGAGAGGATGGAGCCTTCCGGGACTCCAGCCATGAAGGGATGCTTTGTAGAGCGAGTACCCTCTATTCGATAGCGAAAATGGCGATTGGTAAGAAAGGCTCTGATAATGTGCATGAGCCTATTTGGCACGTTGATTTTATACAGCTTATAAAGTAAGCCGTCGTGCCAGACTTTGTCAAATTCTTTTTTGACATCCAGGAAGAGGGCAACGGTTATGATGGTTCTGCTATTTCTTTGTAGAAGGATAAATCCTCCCAGAATGTATTCTGTGAGGCGAAGTAACCGGTCAGTGCACGAGTGTTCGGGTCTGAAACCGAACAGCTCGTTTGGAAGAAGTTTATTGGTGAAGACGTATTTACGAAGGCGATTCAATATTAGTCACTCGTAAACTTTCCCTAGTGTGCTGAGGAGACTAATTGGTCTGTATCTAGAGGCTAAATTGCGTGGTTTCCTCAGTTTCGGGATTCCTATTACACCTGCCTCTTTTCATGCATCCGGGAAAGAGCAGCGGGAAAGAAGAGCGTTGAATATACCTACTAGGAGGCGTAATTGCGGCGCGGAGAGAGATTTCAGTACCCTGTTGCTAATGCCATTGGGGCCGGATTCTTTTTAAGACTTTTGATGACTTCTGTGACTTTGTCGACAGTCACAGATTCTAGGCGTTGCTTATAGGTGGTACTGCAGACCTCTTATGCACAACCTCCGCTTCGACTTCTGTAAGGTAAGCGGGATCTGTGGGTTCGCTATAGGCATATATACATTGGCTCTCTAAAGTGTCAGCGAAGCATTCGTCCTTTTCAGAGTCGTCAAAGGCGACATCAGGGTTTCCTGGCCTGATGAGAGGCGGCATAGATGAGGATTGTCCTGCTTTCAGAGCTCGCGTCAACTGCCAGAAGGCAGTTTGCGATGGTTCCATGTCCGTCAACAGATTATCCCACTTATTCTGTCTAAACTCTTAAACGTGCTGTTTTACCTCGTTTTGGAGGTTGTACATTCGGAATTTTTTATTTATAGTACGATAGTGATCGTATTGATTTAGGACCGCGTTTTATGATCTAATGAGTTATCGAATATCACTCGAAAGCTTCATGTATTGATTGCTGGACACACGAACCTTACGAGAGCATTCTTCAACTGTAGAGGTGAGGTGGGACGATAGAGTCTATCTTGTCCGGGATTTTGTCTCAGTGCTGGGAGGTCGTATACTCGAGTTTCACCTCGAGTTTACGCCAGTCTACGATGGTTTTGGTCTGAAAGACCTCACCTGCGCACTGGCCCACCTGCAATAGAACTAGTCCATGGTCCGAGTCGAGTTCTTATATTGTTACAATTGATGATATCGATAAACGGACATCTTTGAATGTCGCTACATCAAAGACATCTGGTTGATGACTGGTAGCGAATGGATAGCGGTTTGGAGTCTCAGGTACGATAGCATCGAAGTTTAGTCGCTCCGTGAGATTGAACAATGCATTACCATTAGGATAGCTTGTAAGCGAGTTCCAGGAGGGAATGATACTAGGGCCTAGGTTAAATAATTTTGCAAAGTCTGATTCAACTATGCGTGGCGGTAGATAATCCGGTACGATGGTAAGTGGTGGATGGCCAGATAGAGCTACCTTACATATAGAAACTTCTATGTTGGTTAACGGGGGGCGTCGATTGGTACGCAGTGCATGGACCTTTTGTAGTAGATCAAAGTGCCGCTCTAAAGCTGCTCAACCAATCAATTCTAACTAAGGTGTAGTTTCCGATCTTAGGATCGCGATGGCTAGGTTTCAAAAAAATCTCTTGCACTAACGTTACTTCCACATTGTGGTTGCGCAAAAAGAGTGCCATCTCGTCTTTTTGGTCTCCGAGGCCGTTCGAATTAAGTATCGCAACAGTCAGAGAGCGTGATTTAGTTCTCCCGATATTTTGTGCTGATAATTAGAAGATGATTAGGCGCACTGGCAACACCACATTGCGTCAATAAGTCCTATGTGTTCAATCTTAGCGTTGAGTTTGTCCTGAGGTGAGGTGGCCCCGCGGAGTTTGTGGACCAAGGAGGATAACTCAGCAACGTTAATGTTGCTGATGAAGCCGCAGACTAGCTAGAAGTCAGCGGCAACGGGGGATGAGCCTTGAGGGACGGGCTTCGATTTTGGGGCCTGGGGAGGCGGCACTATCCAAAAGGCACTGTTGCCGGCGGTTTCACCCAAGAGTTGGGTTTTGGCGCAGAAGACGCGGGAATGCTAACATCTTACTCGGCCACCCCGGCGACTGGGGCGGGTTTGTGGTATCTTGAGGCACGGATATTGCACCGAAGACAGTGCAGGTTTGGGACAGGCAGACAAAAGCGAGACACACTGGCCGCGCGTCCGGGACGGCTTCTACCTCCGCGCTGCTTCCTGCGCGGTGCTTTCGAATAGCCGCGATAATTCGCTGGGTGTCCTGAGCAGTTAGTGGGGCCGAGGTCACTTATATACTTGACACACCCAGGCCTGGCGGAACAATTTCTGGCTGAGTGGCTGCACAGTTAGTACCGATGGGACTGTCCAACGATGCCCTTGTTTCGGGGGGCTTCAATTGCAATACCCGTGAGGTTGGAGATGTGCCGGACATTAAAAATCCCCTTGCCTTCCGGAGACAAGTCCAGAATGACAAGGCAGAGATTTAAAAAACGTATCTTATCGGTCTGGTGATGCATTCCATGCAACTTCCAGACCGGGACATTTTGGGCCTTTAGGTCTTCTAAAATATGGACAGTCTCGAGCTACTTGGGGAGGCCTCGGATGACCACGCGCAGGTTATGTTCCAAGGAGAGGGCGTACGTATGAATACTGACTAGTTGGGCGCGCAGGTGCTTTGTCGCGCAGCGAAAATACTCTGTCGTATTGAGGAAAATTCGAATACTCTCATCGGCGTTTTGCACCTTTGGGCATTATATTTTTTAGAGTTCAAACAATTGGAGAGGTTATTCCATTTGGTTTTGTCTTGAACAATGATGGGAGGTGGCAGCTTTTCCCTACGTTCAGTAAGGGACCCATATGCTACGGGCTTGGACGCAGGCTTAGTGGGTTAAGCGCGCGCCGCGGGGGCAAATTTTTTACCGAAGTGGCGATAGGGGATGAGGGGGCCGAGTCAGGCTCGGCTGCCTTTTTTGGAACTGTGCGTTTGCGCTTTTTGCCCTAGACGAGGATAAAGCCTTCTTCTTCGCGCTATCGCGGGACACGCGAATCAATCTCCATGTCCGAGCCTGATTCTGCATCCGAGAAGACCGGAGAAGCTCCTGAGGTGAACATCGCAGAGAGTGCGGTGGACGCGGCGTCGTAAATTGTGTCTATGGACACAGAGGTTGTAGGTTGGGTACTCGGCGACAGAGTGTCTTCGTTCCGCACGGTCGGACGATCAATAGTGGACCAAAAATGCTGGGTGGATGGATCGTCAATAGGCGCGGAATCGAACTCGGGCTCGGGCGCGGGACGGCCATTGCGCTGTGCAATAAACACAGGCCAAATGTTGGGATGCTCGGCTAATAATGTCAGCTACTTCGTCGGTATTTGTTTACTACGCTAACTCAGGCCCGATGTGATCAAGCTCCAACCTTTCGGCGAGGGGGTGAGGGTTGTGCCTAAAACGAATACCTATACAACTAGCTAGCGCTTTGGAACGCTACAGTGAGAACCTATCTGTTGCCTATTGCAACAAGTAACACAACAATTAAAAGCCATGGCCGCGCCAAAGGCGGCGGGTGTATTTCATTCTACTTACGGTTACCGAAACCAGGAATCCGGGGAGGAGAGTTACACACAAACACATTGCACCACTATAAGCGTCCGATACACTTCACAACAACACAGTGAGAGATTGCAGTCTCCCGATATAGCATGCTTCGCACATCACAGTGAGAACACCAAGGCAGCAACAAAACACAAAGCACCAAGCAAGGCGATGTATAACGAGAGTTAATTTTAATATCAATTTTGTACAGGAGCAATGAGAGAGGAGTGACGGGAGCGAACTCAACCGACCCGTCAGGAGTCTACAAAGCCCAAGCGGGGTGAACCATGGTTCCGTGTATTACTTCGGAGAACTTCTATATATAGTGCAGTGCATTCGGAACTTTAATAGCGCGATATAAGCTTCGATGCATTACGCTTGTGGCACGTCGAATGCGCCGCCACAGACAAATAAAAAAAATGATCCATATGGGAGGTACCCAAAATATAAAGGTTTTATTTTTTAACTTTATAGGCGTGATTAATATCTACTAAAATATGTTAAATGACAGATTTGAAGCATCCAGGATCTCTGAGTAAACCTCATACGGGCGAAAAGACTTGCCGAAAATATAAGGGTTCCTTGTATTTTTATTACGTAACTCTAAAAATATTCAAAAACGATCTTATTTAAAAAAGTTTCAATAAATAAGATGGTTGAGTGCTTGTTGTATCTTATGGGCATTAAATGTGATATAATCCGTAAAATTTGTTTTATTCATTGTATATTATTTTCCTAAACATAGAAAATCATTACTTTTCATAAAATTAAATGTTCCTCTGTACGTAGGTACATAGAAACTACTACTGGCATTATCATTATATTTGAGACCGTATTCTCGTAAGAATCTGGTTCTGTTTCCTGCTGAGTACGTTATGGTCATTGCCTTGCGATTTCTAAAAATTCATCTACTACGTCTTTGTCATCACCTTATG
The DNA here is from genome assembly GCA_033319125.1 of Parnassius glacialis. Classification (NCBI taxonomy): domain Eukaryota; kingdom Metazoa; phylum Arthropoda; class Insecta; order Lepidoptera; family Papilionidae; genus Parnassius; species Parnassius glacialis. Next base: position 12,438,822 of record JAVANC010000023.1, on the reverse strand, counting down.
GTATTAAAGATTCATATCATCCTGTGGTTGTCGTAAGAGTCGACAGATGGAAAATGAAACAGTAGATGAGAAGCAGTATCTTCCTAATAATAACTAAAAAAAATAGTAAAAAAAGTTGTAAAAAAGTATTTGATATGCTAAAATATAGTAAGTAGCCTTAAATAAGATGCGCGCTAGATGATGAATAACAGTTAAATACATCATTAGGAGACATGAAATACTCTCATTACGTTAATTTAAATATTGAGATAATAACGTCATCAGTGTTAGCAATATCTAAGCCTCGTGACACGGTCTTTTCTAAACACTAAATAAAATTGAAACTAATTAACATTTATATATACGTGCGTAATCTTTAAAATATATTCTAAGGTTGTTGAGAATAATATATACATACATAAATCATAATTAATTAAAGCTGCTGAGTCAAGCTTCTGATTTTGATTAATAACACCTAGTTAGTTCGCGCTCGGCCCTTCATTGGCAGAAAGTTTAAAGATTAACTCAATACGCTTATGAGGTGAATTACTTTTAACTAATTATGTTTTATAAAATTTTAATATTTATGATATAAATTCTTTATGGCCTGGTATGGCCTATAATTATACGGCTGTTATAATTTGATGGGGTTGTGATGGAAAAAACAGATTTCTTTCAAATTGGCTAGTGTATTAATCAACCTTGACTTGAATATTTATTATAATTTAAAATTTTCTGCTCTTCTTATGCTTATAAAATAATATAATGTTCTTTGTTATTGGTGAATAAATTAAAATGAATCATTTTAAACATATCAAGAAATCATGGGTAGGGTAGGGTTACGTTCAAAGAACGGCATAGGTGCAAAGAAAGGCACGGTGGTCATATATACATCATCATCATTACAGCCCTTCACAAGTCCACTGCTGAACATAGGCCTCCCCGAAAGAATGCCACAAAGCACGGTCCTGAGCCACCTGCATCCATCGACTTCCTGCATGTCTTACCAGGTCGTCATTCCATCTCGTGGGGGGACGCCCTACACTTCGCCTACCGGTACGAGGCTGCCACTCGAGAACCTTTCTTCCCCATCGGTTGTCGGTTCTTCGAGCTATATGGCCGGCCCACTGCCACTTCAGCTTACTAATCCGTTGGGCTATGTCGGTTACTCTGGTTCTACTGCGGATATCCTTATTCCTAAGTTTATCACGCAGAGAAACTCCGAGCATAGCCCTCTCCATAGCTCGCTGAGCGACCTTGAGCTTCCTCATACGGCCAGCAGTGAAGGACGTCTCAGTTCCGTAAGTCATCACTGGCAACTCGCACTGGTTGTACAATTTCGTTTTAAGGTTTTGAGGTATGTCTGACGAGAAGATGTGTCGTAGCTTCCCGAACGCTGCCCAGCTGAGTTGAATCCGTCGATTGACCTCTCGGTCGAAGTTGGACTTACCTAGTCGGACTATTTGTCCCAGGTAAACATACTCGTCAACAACTTCGAGCTTAGTGCTCCCAACAACTACCGGCATAGGTGTGACATGGACATTAAACATGATCTTTGTTTTGTCCATGTTCATCTTAAGACCTATCCGTTGGGACACTATTGAGGTCATTGAGCATAGTGCTTAGGTCCTCCAGCGATTCTGCCATAAGGACTATATCGTCGGCAAATAGAAGGTGAGTGATGTACTCGCCATTGATGTTAATACCGCATCCTTTCCAGTCCAGAAGCTTGAAAACGTCTTCCAATGCAGCGGTGAAGAGTTTCGGGGATATAACATCACCCTGTCTTACACCTCTCTGCAATTGGATAGGTTTCGTACTCTGGTTCTGTACTCGGATAGCCATCGTAGACCTTCTGTACAAACACTTCAGCACTTCGATATACCGACAGTCAACTTGGCACCGCTGAAGGGACTGCAGTACCGCCCAAATTTCGACGGAATCAAAGGCTTTCTCATAGTCCACATACGCCAGACATAGTGGCAAATTGTACTCTTCGGACTTTAAGCCCTTTCGGAAACCGGCTTGTTCGGGAGGCTGGAAGTCGTCAAGTCTGCGCGCAAGACGATTCGTAATGACTCTCGAAAACAGCATGTAGACGCGGCTCAGAAGGGAAATCGGTCTGTAGTTCTTCAAGAGAGCGTTGTCACCTTTCTTGAAGAACAAGACCACCGCACTTCTGCTCCACGCCTCCAGTGTTATGCCACCAGGGAGGACGGAATTAAAGAGCTTCTGAAAGACTTCAAGTACCGGTCTTCCACCCGCTTTCAGAAGCTCCGCTGTAATTCCATCCTCGCCTGGGGCCTTGCCGTTTTTAAGGTGCTGGAGAGCCATTCTAATCTCGCTCAGACTGACGTCCGGGATATCTTCGGAATAGTGTCGGATAAGACTCGCTCTTGGATCGTTACTCACACTTGCGTGTGGCTCCAACGATGACGTGTACAGCTGCCCATAGAACCTCTCAATCTCACTCAAAATCTCAGGTGCCCCGGAAACGATGCTGCCACATTCGGTCTTCAGCTTTGACAGTTGGCCCTTTCTGGCAGACAGATCTCTGGCAAAGACTTTGGAGCCTTGGTTCCGCTCGATCGCTTCTTCAATACGAGCTGTATTGAAGTTGCGTAAGTCCCGCCGCATGCATTTGGAGATCTGTCTGTTCAGTTGCCTGTATGCTGTCAAATCTGTTGAAGAATGTAGCCCCATCTCCCGTCTAACAGCCATTAGGATTAAGAGTGTGATCGGAGAGTTTTTGTGTTCTTCTGCGGCGGGTCTTGCAGAACTTAGCTCCGACCGCATGGACAGTTTCCACGAGCTTGTCATTCATATCGTCCACTTCATTGCAGTCTTCTAGGCACTGAAAACGGTTTCGTAACTCGAGCTGAAAGGTTTCGGGACTTTGGATTAGAGCACGAGGGGGACGGAGCGTTGACTTCATCAGACGAGACCAATATTACTTTGTTAATATAGTAACTTACTAGACTAGAACCGGAAACTTGATTAATAGTAACGAGACATTCTGTACCGCATTTAGATTCTTAATTGAACTTAGATGTAGAAGGCTTTGGGATACAACATGCACCAATAATTAGGTAGGTGGTGTGCTGGTATGTCTCATTACTTCTATAAATGTGAAAATGAATTACAAGGTTAAATAACACGGTGTATTTGTAAGACAAAGCGTATGCTAGTCGATGTTCGGTTCGCATACATTTAGAACAGATGCCACAAAAACAAATAAAAGAGCATGTCATTTACAACAAGCACACTCTTGTAATATCGGCGAATGCCACCTGCCTTACCAAGTATTACTTTGGAGTATATTTGGATACTAATTTTATCCGGACGTGGTGCAATTTGCTTAGTAACGAAAGCTCAATTGATTGACAAATGAAACCAGTCCTGCAGTCCAGTCATGCACTGATGAACCCGTATGCCGAACATTATGAGTTTGAGGCAACTCTTTCAATAATACCTTTATAAAAATCAATTAACATTTGAAATTCTATGTGTAAGTGTAGAATAAGTAATTACAATAATTATTTTATTAATGTTTTTTAGTTTTAATCATCATCACCTTGACCTCACCACATTGTTATAGCCCTCCACAAGTCCACTCCTGAACACAAGCCTCGTACAAGTAATGCCACAAAGCATTGTTCTGAGTCACCTGCATCACTTGGCTTCCTGCTTTATCTTACCAGGTCGTCACTCCATCTAGTAGAAGGCCACCCTATAATTTGTTGACTGACGCGAGGCTGCCACTTAAGTGGCATACCAATAAATAAAGCGTTTTTATTTCCATGATAATATTTTTTTTATGTTATCATAGTAGTAGTCCTACAATTTAGTTGCTTGTCACACTTTTATTTCAAAGTGTCTCAGGGTATAAATTTATAGTTTAATAGCTGTGTTCAGCACGCGTTGCAACGCCTTTTCTTTGTCAGAAACATTTGCGGCCCGCGCAACAACTCATCAAATTTTTATCGTATTCGAATAAATTACCTATATAGCAACGTATAGAAAACGAACAAATAAATATTATTTTTAAGGTTTTGTATCTAAAAAAGAAAAAACAATCCTTACAGGATTCTCATAAAGTACACACTTTTTAATTCTCACCAAGGAAGTGATCACATACTTGGGATTATTTGTTATATTACGTGGTAAAGCTGCGCTGTACGCAAGATGCTTTATATTTTATTATACATAGATTTAGCATAAATGGGTCAGGTCGACCACGGTAGATTCACCCTCTCACGGTGTCTCTTGGTGAGTTGAGTATGGTGAGTGCTGAGAATTGGAGACCCTCTTTACGATAACGTGCATTTTGATTCAATATTTGGATTTGAGCATTTGATGCATTTTGATTTTGAATGGATGATAGATGTAGATGTCTAAGGACGTTAAATTCCTTTTACCGTCGGGTAGAATATGTGTTCGTTCACCCTTATGGAAAAAAATATAAACCCTCATATTATCTGTCCATTTATTCAAAAATATTTGACACAGCATCTGTTACAACTATACGGTGATACACAAGACCGTAAACTTTGTCTCAATCCGTACACAGTCGAACCCCTAAGCCGAAAACATTCACGGCTTATTGATAACACGATCAGGCACGTGCTCTTGTGAAAAGAAAATTCAAAAAATACACATACATTGAGGGAGCCAGTGCGATAGGATCGCGGTATAATATTCCCATCGCCCCAAGATTGTATCGTGTCGCAAGATTCATAATTTATGAACCAGGAATAACTAGGGGTACCGCGTGATATACGTATCAAGGAAAGGCAAAAACTTAGAATGCGCGATTATAATCTTGTAAATATTATACTTACAACTTCAAAGTAGTAATATTTTGCAATTTAAGTAAATGAAAACTACAAAACAAATAAAGTCTAGGATGATGTCTACATGATTGATGCCATAGCGAAAATTTCGTATAATGGGAATCTATCTAGTTCAGCAGATAATAAATTGCGATAAGATAATTGCCAAGCATGACAATAAAACAAATCCCATCCAAAATAAAAGCGGCCCTTGCCCAGTTATGGACTTGTACGAGCTGATATAAAAATTAAAATAATGGCGTAGACGACGAATCAATCTATTATCAGCATCGTCACCATCATTTCAGCTAATCTGTTACTGTTAAACATAGGCCTCCCCATAGATTTTTTCATACGGGGGATAGCTGTCATAGTTATTTTTCATGTAAGTGTTTGTCTTTTTTATTCATAAATCCTCCAAAACTACTGCTGCACAAATTTCTGCCTTGTTGAAGTGAGAATAATAAAAAATAACAACCAAATACATTTGATTTATAAATACACATTTTTTATCAGCAATGGCTAACTAAGCATGATGTAAGATCAATACCCGACGTTATGTTTCAGTACTGCCAATTGTTTTCAATCTCTGTAATTCTACTGAAATGTGATTATTGCGCAAGAACTATATAATTTACTAAAAGTTAAACAAACTTACAAGGGTTGTCTGTAGACAGAAATGCTTTATTTTTTATTTGACACTAAATTCCAATTTAAATGAGGACATTAAATAATAAAACCGTGTGTAATTTATAACGAATGAAACGGCATGTGGCGACGGTGAAACATCCGAGGAGAAACCTGCATATGTATACGAGAATTTATACATTTCGCGGACATGCTAAGTCAACATATATTTGGGCAGTTCGGCGTATTACTCTAAACCCTTTTAGAAATTGAAGGAACTTATTTAAGTCGTTATTTAATATTTTAATCATTAATTTGTTAATTATTCGCGCAGTTTATAGAATATTTGAGAATCCATAAATTATAATTAACCGAAGCTAAATCAAGCCCCTGAACTAGATTAATCACGTTTCATTACCTTCCTACCTTTCATTGCCAGGACTTACAAAATCAATTTAATATTTTTAAATACTCATCAAAAGCGAGAATAAAATAAGTAGTTTATTATGATTTATATTTTGATTGTATTTATTCAACGAATCGTTAATTTTAAATGATGAACATTTTAATATTTTTTGTTAATTTATACCACTTTTTTAATTCGTTTAATTTATAACTTCTCATACACACTAATGTAGTACCGGCGTAATAGAATTGAATACGCTATTTTATTCCGAGGATTTATAAAAAGCGACAGAAAAAGCTGAAAAGAGCGATGGGTAGTAGCATCATCTTGAAAACAACTGAAAATAATAAAAAACTGCGGTTACCAACATACTTGTAAGCCGTGAGAACTATAAAAAATATGAGGCAATCTATGAGGGTGAACAGGGACACGGAAAATACCTTATTATGTTCAACAGTGCATTTAGGATTGACTGTGATGATGATGATGAAACGACTTTTACTTCTTTAACAGCTGAAATACCATAGACAATTAACACCTATATTCATTACTTATTTTCTAGGACAATTAAATTCTGAGGAGTTGTTCGGATTAATTCCAGCTGCCAAATTTCACGAAAGTACATCACGATAAAATTCTGGATGCTTGGCGGTCTATCACTGTACGTTTCACTAGGAGTTTTCTTCCGCGTAAGACATCTCTGTGGTAAATAGTCTACCACCGGTGATTATTCTGGACCGGTACCACTTAGGGACCTACAAGAAAGAGCTTACTCCTTTCTAAAAGGTTGGAAACGCATCTAAAATTCCCCTGGAGTTGCAGTTGTTCATGGGTGGCGGTAGTCACTTACCATTAGGTGAGCCGTACGCTCGTTTGCAGGGGCTCCTTTAAAAGAAATATAATAACATTCAACAAAATAATAAATTCTTCATGAAAATCTGTCGAATAAAAATAAATGCTTTTATATTTTTACTTGGATGTAGAGGCTGTTCTACTACCCGTATCATGCCGTAGGTGTCTTAAGAGGAGAGAAAAGAAATCAGGAGATGAGCAGAAGTGTCTTCTTAATAACGAATAAAAAAATGCGGTTATCAACTCGCTTGCCAAGCGTGACAACTTCAAATAAGGCAATGTATGGGGAGGCGTTCAATAGGCTGCTAGGCTGCGTTTCCACCACAGATGTGCGAGTATGCGTAGCGAGAAATGTGTTTCTTAAGAATCAATACAATCACTAGACGGTGTTTGTCAGAGATAGCTGTATGTGTACAGAAAACATGGGTCAGTGGAAGAAAAGACTTATATATATATATATATATATATATATATATATATATATATATATATATATATATATATATATATATAGTAATATAAAATATATATATATATAAATAAATTTATTTGCGATGAAGAAGTGAAGGCAGAAGATACAGAATATATTACTGCTCTTTTGACACGTAGAAGACAGCATAGATTTTGGATACATAACCATATTAAATATCATCGACTACATGGAAAATTTTTACTTTTTTCAAAACAGCTCCTTTGTGTCTCACAAACGTACAACGATTGACAACAATTAGTGATCCTCACACCGCTCATCTGCGCACCGTTTCACAGTGTCGCTACGCATCGTCGCACCACCCAGCTACCTCGCACATCTCTTGTGCAAACGCAGTCTAACGGTAATCTTTTTAGTCATTAATTTTTTGTTTAACAAATATTATTTCTAAAGTTCTTCATTTTTTTATATGATAAGGGTGACAAACGAGCACACAGTCCACCTGATGGTAAGTGGTTGCTGCGGCCCATAGACACCTATATCTATCCTCTATTACAAATCAAAATGGAGATCCGTTGTCACCCGTGAGGACTAAGATGGAATGCCTCATTTCCAGTTAAGAGGGCCTCCGTCCAGCTGCACTCACCAAGCGAAACGCAGAGGTAAACCTCTACTTCACGCTGGTATTCTGTGAGGTCGTGGTACCACCCTGGTTCGAGACGGCCCATCCGTGCGACAGCAATAGCTGCCGCGTGGCTCTACCACTGTTTAAAAATTATCAATTTCAAATTGCTAAAAAAGTAATCATTTTTTCTTCATAAATGAAACTACCTAACTCCACTAATTTTCATAATATTTTGAAAGCGTTTTACACAAATTGCAATTTGGAAAACCCATACAAGAGACAAGATTTTTAGGCTTCGTTGTGACTATTGTGCACTTGTTCTGTACCGGAACTGAACAACGTAAGAATCGACGGTTTGTATAGCCAGAAATAATAGTTTTACTGATTGGAGAAGAAACGCTCAACCAACCTACACAATCGTTCTTCTTCGTATAAATTTATAGATAATGTAATATCATCCCAAATTATCCCGTAGATGTCGTAAGAGGGGCAAGAAAGGAAACCGAAAAAGGAGATTGACAACAGTATCTTACTGATTAAAATGAATCATTAAAAAATGCTGTTGTCACCCGACAAGTGAAACAACTATGGCAAATATGGGACAAACTATGGAGGGATGCTTATGTTCAGCAGTAGACTTCTGATAGACTGTAGTAAAAGAATGAATAAATGAATAATGGAATAATTAATTCTATAAATATCAATAAATTTAACAGTGTTAGAGCCGTACGGATGGGCCGGCTCGAACCGTGGTGGTACGATGACCTCACAGAATACCAGCGTGATGTAGAGGTTTACTTCAGCGAATCACTTGGTGAGTGCAGGTAGCCCCCTGGGCGACCCCTATCACGCTATCTGTGAATTTTTGCGACATCAAGAGACTTCATTCCAACCTTAACGCAGTTCACAACCATATAGAGACGGCGAAGCCGGCCCTGCTCTTTTTAACCGAGACTCAGGTGTCCTTTCCGGCTGATACTTCATAGCTACAACAGCTCCGATCCGCAGAGATCGTGATACGCGATGATTTTAACGTCCACCACGCTGAATGGCTTGGTTCCTGTTTAACCGATCATGCGGGTAGATCTGTCTATGACTTTGCCTTGGCTTATGGTCTTACACAACTAGTTACTTCGCCTTCGCGGATCCCAGATGTGGCGGATCATGTACCTTTCCTATTGGACCTTCTGCTGACCTCTCATCCGGTCGGATATCAGGTCTCCATCGATGCCCATCTGGGTTGTCCGGACCATTGTCTGATCCGGAGTACGGTGCCATTCACGCTCCCGTTGCAGTTGCAATCTGCAGCATGCCGCGGTGTTTGGTACTATAGGTCAGCCGATTGGGAAAGGGTGCGTTCTCTTTTTGCATCCTACCCTTCGGGTTTGCTTCTCGCCGGAAGATCCTAGCGTTGTTGCTGATTCTGTTGCTGATGTGGTACTCCAGGGTATGGAACTTTTTAATTCATCCTCTGTGGTGCGCATCGTAGGCAGATCCCAGTCATGGTTTGGTCGCTCCTGTAAAATAGCATCACGCTATTAGCAGGAGTGCTACCGTTTCTCGGGATCTAAGCACCAGCACTCTTAAAAAGAAGAATAATTCCGCCTCCTAGTAATTCAAAACAGTCATTGCCAAGTCAAGGTCTGAGCACACCGGCAGAATTGGTGAGAAGTTATTTCACCTTCCTTCGGGAAGCCGTGCATTCTGGTCTCTCTCCAAGGCTGTCCAAAGGAACTTCTGTCAGCCATCTCTTCCATATCTGCACAGAGTGGACGATGGCCCATGCTGCAAAGTAGAAAACCGATCTGTTAGGCTCTCTCTTTGCGTCCAACTCGACTCTAGACAACGGGAGGAACATACCGCCGACAATCCCGCAGTGGTCCTTGCCGGATGTGCGGTTTACATAGTGCTTGGTTCGCAAATGAGACTTCTCCCTGGACGTCAGCAAATTGAGTGGGCCTGATGGAGGCCCTCCCATTGTATTGAAAATGTGTGCTCCGGAATTGGCACTGATTTTAACTCATTTTTCTAGTACTCCTACCCCCAAGGCGGATTCCCGAACTAAAAAAAGGCGACCACTCAGACCCGTCCAACTACAGGCCTCTCGCTATCACCTCTTTGTTCTCCAAAATAATGGAGTCCATTATAAACTGCCAGCTCATGAGGTACCTTGAGGATATTCAGCTGATTAGTGACAGCCAATACGGTTTTCGTCAGGGTCGATTAGCTGTTGATCTTCTGGTATACCTGACTTATAGATGGGAGGAGGCAGTAAAGTTAAAGAGGAGGATTTGGCGGTTAGCTTTGACATTGAGAAGTACTTTTATCTGGTCTGGTACAATGCGTTTCTTTCAAAACTCCCTTCCTATGGGTTTCCCGAGAAATTGTGCCATTAGATCACTAGTTTTATTGTGGATAGGAGCATCAAGGTCGTAGTAGACGGTGCTTGCTCTGATAACAAGCCTACTAACGCTGGTATTCCACAAGGCTGCGTGCTATCACCAACGATATTTCTTTTACTTGTCAGTTATGTGTTGCAAGCTAGTAACATTCATTGCTATGCAGACGACAGCACTGCTGATGCATTCATACACCGGCCGTGCCAATATTTCTCGGGAAAACGTTGCTGAGTACCAGGACAAACTTGTGTCTAAAGGCGAGTCTTTGCTGAACAAAGTCCCGGATTGGGAGTGACGAAATCTAATCCAGTTCAATTCTCAAAGGACATAAGTGTGCGCGTTCACCTCTAAAATGACCCCTTTGTCGTATCTCTTCAGTTTCAAGGCACTCCTGTTGCTGACTTAGCTAGGATCGGAATCTTTAGAGTCGACATATCAAATAATGTGGAGTTTCATAGTCATTTGGAAAGAAAAGCCAAATTGGCCTCTAAAAAGCTCCGCGTGCTGAGAAGAGCGAGACACTATTTCATGCCGGCACATCGCTTGTTACTAAGCGCAAGTTACAACTTTACAAAGCGCAAGTTCGGCCTCACAAAGAGTACTGTTATCATCTCTGGACTAGGGCACCTCAGAGCCAGCTCCTTCCACTTGACGTATCGAGAGTAGAGCAGTTCAAATCGTCAACGACCGAGTTCTTTCTGATCGGCTTAATACACTGGCGCTGCGTAAGGATGTTGCATCCCTTTGCATTTTCTATCGAATCTATCACTGGGAGTGTTCTGAGAAATTTCACGAACGCACATCGCGTCGGAATTATCGATACCATCCTCACCACTTGGTAGTCTATGACTGTGCCTTTTACTAAGAGTTTTCTTCCTCGTACAACTTCTCTGTGGAATTGTTTACTACCAGCAATTTTTCCGGACCGATACAACTTAGGGACTTTTAAGAAAAGTGTTTACGCCTTTCTAAAAGGCCGGCAAAGCATTTGCTATTCCCCTGGTGTTGCGGTTGTTCATAGGTGGCAGTAGTTACTTACCATCTGGTGATCTGCAGGCTCGTTTGCCCCCTTCTATAAAAAATAAGAAAAATTAGAGGCCCTTATGTAACTGAAGCATCCACTAGCAAAAATCCTCTATTATAAAATTACAAACAAAAATTCAAGTAAGTTCTTCTTATTAAATAAAATTACATTTATTTATTATAAAATTACAGAATCCGAAGCAGGTGGTATTATCTAGCCTCCTTCGGCATTGAAATAAGAATGTTTTATAATTCCAATAGTCTTACGTATTGTCCTTGGCAGGAATCAATGTTCTTTCGCGAGGGTTTTTGGTCTATCAAATCTGGTGTAATGGCGGGGCCCGTTTAGGATATGATCACAAACTGTATTCTTCCCAAAGAATTTTTGTTTCACGTTATAAAATACGTGATAAAATCAATCATTTTAATGCGAAAAAAGAACTACTTTTTAGTGTGGAAATGGAAGATGAAGGTTTTAATAAAATTATTTAGACAGCTTTCTAATTGTTTTACCTTAAGCTTGTGATCCACGTAGTATCACGTGTATTAGTTCACGCCTGATTTTAAAGGACTAAAATGTATAAAACATTTAACACATAATAGCTTCTGAAGTCGATTACTCGAAGTTGAAAATACTTGACTGTCTGTCTGATCTGTCGATTCCGAATTTTTTTTCTCGACATTACTGACTGGTATAAGAATTTTTTTTATGGGATAAGGGTGATAAACGAGCACACAGTCCACCTGATTGTAAGTGGTTGCTGTGGCCCATAGACATGTACATCTATCTTCGATTACGAATCAAAATCCAGATGCGTTGTCACCCGTGAGGACTAAGATGGAATGCCTCGTTTCCAGTAAAAAGAGGTCTCCGGTTTTCTACACTCACCATACGAAACACAGCAGTGTCAAGCTGCTATTTTACGCTGGTATTCTCTGAGAGCGTGGTCCCTCCCCGGTCGAGCCGTTCCATTTGTGATACAACTATACTAGTACTACAGCACGGCTCTATCACGTACAAATAAACAAAACTATGAAATAAATACGATCAATCGTTGAACTATAAAGAGAGAAAGCAGAAATATAGTTTACCAACCATTTAATTTTATAGCTAATCTATAAACCATATGGTAATATGACGAGTATAAAATTTTATCGTCATACTTAAACTTATTTCAACGCTTTACCGGTAATGGCATAATAAAATGCACACCCTAAGAATAATGGCGCAGCTGATTGACACGTGCCGTCGCTAGGAAGTTTGCGTAGACTATTAATCAAATTAGTTTTGGAAATACACCAAGTGGTTTCGCGTGTGTACCGAATTTGTTTTTGCTTACAATATGTATATACTTAATTCTTGTACGTGTGTTTGTCACTGACTGGTCCTCCTAAGTAGCTGCAACGACTTTGATGCAATTTTTGTGTGTGTTTGAGTGTGTCCCTGGATGGTTTAGATTCACATTTGTACCTGGTAGGTAGTTTGCCTCTCTAGCCTGAAATTATACTGTCTCCTGATGTATTTTAGTTCAAAACACAGTAGTACGCCTTCCTATCCCACCCCTTACCTATTTCTGTTGACAAATAGGAATTTGTCAACAGAAATAGGTATGAGGGTACCTACCCAGACAGATTTCTAGGCAGACGAGAAGTCCTAGGAGAAAAAAGGAGACTTATTTATCATCATCATCAGCCTGCAGTGGTCTACTGCTGGCATACAATACATTTAAAAATTGTGGTTTTGTAAATGAGGTTTGGTCCAATGTTGGTCTGGGATATATTATAAAAACTTACTCTTATGTTGGACTTATGGAAAATCGTAAAAAGTGGCATAAATTGAATTTGTGATTGTATGACGACGAACTAGTTACCTTTCACTTCTTTCACAACTTTCCATTTATATCCATTTTTTTGGCTATACGAGTACAAATTGCTCGCTACTCTTAGAACTCTGCCAACTCCATCGAGAATCACAGACAAGACAGCAAAGTATAATAAGTCTACAAGTCATTTCAAAACTTAACAGAAAAATACAAAATACTATGTTCAATAAATTAAATATTTCATGTATTTTATAATTAATAAAGAATTTTTAATTACTTGCATAAGACTTCTTATCAAAGTTACCATTGTCATGGGAATATCATATTATATATAATAGTTATTATCATATCATATATTATAATCGTAATTTACACTAGTTAAAATATTTCTAAACAGAAAAACACTGAATTCCTCTAGTAAAGTACCCCGTCCATTTCTAAGAGGTTTAAATATTTATTTTTACTTTCATATTCATTACATATGACACAAAATAATTAATTATGTATTTTAACAGGGTGCTTCAAAGAATTTTTAATTAATAGAACACACGACTATAGCAGTTTTGTTTTCCGACGTATCTTCGTCCCCTTAGCTGATTCCCAACGTAGACAATTCAAATATTTATAAGAAGGCGACTATGTCTTATAATTATGTCAAATTTAAATCATCCTTGTTACAAATACACAGTGAAAGATTTCCATAGCAGACAGACAGATACCGAGTTTATTTTATAAGTGTACCGTTTTGTTGAATTTGGCTAGAAACACTAATAAGAAATGTTAGTGTAAGGGTCTTGGATTTTGGTAATGTAGAAATAACAGGGGCTTCTTAAGCTGTGGAACACTTCAAAATTAAACACAAAATACGCAGTATGGGTGAAGCTCACAATAGCAACGTACGGAGCATGATGTTATTAACAAAACACCCTTACTAACACATGTTACCACATCTATAATCCCCTAGCAAGTCTGCACCACAATTGGGACTATTATCGGGACAATGTCCTTTGTCTGCACCCCTCAGCAACAAAGCTTACCATTATGTTAAGATTTAACATTTAATGCATAAGAATTAGTGACATTTAATTTAAAGGCCCAAACCCAGCTTGCTTTGGTCTTTGTTAGTAGTCATTTATTATAATTTGAATTTGACGGATGTTATAAATTATACTAACAAATTGCGATTTTATGTATAGTTACATAAAATCGCAAATGGTTAATCTATCGAGAAGTTTTTATTTTTTTTAAATTGTTTTTGTATATTAAATATATTTATTCTGAGATTCTCGTACAAGCCTCATGATTTTAGGTTTAATAAAATGGTCATAAATAATTAAATGTTCAAGACCCTATGTAACAGCTATATATTATATATAAATAATATTATTATTACATGGTTTGTTTAAATTCATACTTTAATCCGTTGGTGGGTCATTATTTTAAGTAAATATAATATACATGTGCCAGGATGTACCGTTCTTCTGTGGAAAATTCTTTAAAAAGATTTCAAACTATTTAAATAATATCTATAATAGTCTCATAGTAACAAAACTTAAATTTAAATGATAACAAAAATAGTTTGTGTGAGGGTGAGTGCTGTTGTTTTTGGAGTGCACTTAATAGTGATTTTATCGAATAAAGCCTCTACTTCTTCATAATTTAATTTTGTAAGTCAATCAAGTAGGTAATTTTTCATTCATAAGTATGTAAAGGATATATTTTTATCAAACTATTCACCATCTTGTAAATATAAGCTGTTTGCTTAGTATACTGATGACTAACAAATTAAGTTTTTTTTCAATTTTTGTTTGTTATTTTGTAATATACACCTGAAGAGGTGGTATGCCACAGTGCCTTAACTTAAATTGCTGCCGTCTTGACTCATTAGAGCCCAAGTTTTACTATTTAATTTCTGAAAAGTATACTTTAACCTGTGTATTTTATTTTAGAATGACTACTATCTGTCGGAGGGCACGAGGTTTATCTGTTTTTTTTTCAATAATTGCTTACATAAGCTGCACTAAAAGTATCGGGAATGGAATATTTCCATCGTTCCTGTCATATTAAAATCTTTTAAATTGAAAACTCCTTGGTTTTAAAATCGAATACATTTATTTATTTAAAAAAAGATTCTCTGTCTTGTCACAAGGTTTCGTCAAACTTGTTTAGTCGTTGATAAAATGGAATTGACTCGAGAAAATTCAAGAGCGATGATTTATTATGACATTCGCAGTGGTTTAACACAAAAACAGTGTGTTGACCAGATGATTTCTGCATTTGGTATGAAGCGTCATCCAAAGCCACAATTTATCGCTGGTTTGCTGAATTTCAACGTGGACGTGTCAAGCTCAGTGATGATCCCCGTCAAAGTCGTCCAAAAACTGCAGTCACCCAAGAAAACGTTGATGCTGTGCGTAAGCTGATTGAGGAAGATCAAAATGTGACATACCGCGAAATTCAAGCAACTTTAGACATTGGCACGAGTCAAATACAAATAATCTTGCATGAACAATTAGGTGTAAAAAAGTTGTTTTCCCGATAGATACCGCATTCGCTCTGTAAAGAGCAAAAAGCGGCTCGCGTACTTGGTGCGTCAGAACTCTCGAAAGATTCCACGCAGGATCCTCAAATGCTGTATACAACATCATATCAGGTGGCGAATCTTGGATATACGCGTACAAATCCGAAACAAAAAACCAGTCACGTGTTTGGGTGATCGAAAATGAGTTAAAGCCAACAAAAATTGTTTGTTCACGAAGTGTTGCAAAAAAAGTGGTGGCCACGTTTGTCTCCAAAACCGGCCATGTTACGATTATTCCTCTTTAGGGACAAAGAACGGTTAATGCAGAATGGTATGCTAGCATTTGTTTGCCACAGGTCGTTTCTGAACTCCGTAAAAAGAACTGTAACCGCCGCATCATCCTCCATCACGACAATGCGAGTTCTTACACCGCACACAGAACAAAAGAGTTTTTAGAGCAAGAAAACATAGAATTATTAGACCATCGCCGTACAGCTCCGACCTAAACCCTAATTATTTCTATACTTTCCCTAAAATAAAGAATAAATTGCGTGGACAGAGATTTTCATCACCTGAAGAAGCTGTGGACGCCTACAAAACGGCCATTTTGGAGACCCCAACTTCCAAATGGAATGGTTGCTTCAATGATTGGTTCCATCGTATGGAAAAATGTGTCAAATTTCGCGCAGAATACTTCGAAAAGCAATAAATATATTTTTAAATAGTAATGTTGTGTCACTTCCTTGATTCCCGAAATTTTCAGTGCTGCCCTCGTATTTACGACACGTGTGGATTGAAATCGGTTAACGGATTTTCTTACGCTGGCACTATAGGAAAAAATATTTTGAATAAATAATAATAATAACGTGCTTAAACATTTTTTAATATTTACTAGCTGTGCTCATGATTTTATCTGTATAAATATAATTAAATGCAATGAGCTTTGAAATCGTTCAGATACATGCTCAAACTTCTATTAGATGAAACTCCTACTAGATGTTAAATAATTCAAAATTAAAAATTTTGTAGAACCGACTTCAATATAATTTATTAAGAATAACTCCAAAACTATTGGTCATACCTTGATAAAAGCTGTAGCACATGAGAAGCACCAGCTTTCAAATAAAAAAAGATTAATCGAAATCGGTTCACCTAGAAAAATGTTACGAAGTAACACATAAAAAAGGAAAAAAGGACATACAGTTGAATAGAATAGAATAGATTAATTTTTTATTCAATATAGAATATATTATACATAAATATGAAAGTCATTTTTTACTTTACCTCCTGGGAAGAACCAGCAAGAAAGCCAGCGGGAATTTTTTTAAAAGCAAATTTTATATTAATGGTTAAACAAACTATATAAGTACAAAATTTATTTTAGAAACAGCTTGGAAGCGACCGCCTCATTCCCAGAGGTTAATATCAACCATGTATTCATTTATAATATAAAACCCTTTTTTTTTGCAGTTTCAACAAGTTTAACAAAAATATTTATACTTGGTAATAGAGAGAGCCTGTACACTTTCCGGGATCTTGTTGTAATAGCGGTTAATATAATAATACATTGCTCCAAGAATGAATTATTGACTCCAACTGTGGAGCCAAGAAACTGGTATCATTAGATTGTGTTTGTTCCTAGTGTTTACAGAATGTATATCACTTTTTTTACTAAAACTATCTTTGTTTTTGTGAAAATACATTAAGTTTTCGTAAATATACTGAGAGACCAAAGTTAATATATTTATTTCTTTAAATTTATCTCTAAGAGACTCTCGGTTTTAGGCTGTAAATAGCACTTATGGCCCTCTTCTGTAATACAAAAATAGTTTCTCAATCAGCTGCATTTCCCCATAGCAAAATCTCATAAGACATTATGCTATGGAATTAACTGAAATAAACTAATTTAGCTGTATCGACGCTAGTGACAACTCTAATCTTTTTTATAGCATAGGTTGCAGAACTTAGTCTGCTTGTTAGTTTGAAAATATGGGGGCCCCACTGAAGCTTTGCGTCGAGAGTGATGCCAAAAAAACAGTGGATTCAACAGGACTCAGTTCTTCCCCATTTAAAAACACATTGGTACTCAGATTTTTAACATTCGTTGTTGTGCCGGACGGGCGTAACTCTCCGGAGTAAATGTTGTCGAAGATACTCCGCGAGTCGCTCACGTCCTACACCTGTAGGTTCCGGAATCCTCCCACTGCCGTCTTTCACTGCCGTCTCTGTGGTTGCTGCGGATAAACTGTGGACTGAGGTTCGAAATTAAAATGCACGATTATAAATTAAAATAGCAAGGGAGTGGCCAGCGGTTCGACTAATTAATTTGTCGCGAGATTTTACAATTATTATTTATTTATCACTATTATTCAAAACGGTTGGTCAACTATGGTTGTTCACTATAGGTTGTTCACTATATATTTTAAAATATTTAATTCAAAACAGCTGTAGTATAAAAATATCTGTCCGGAGTAGTTGGTTCTTTAACACTATTGACTAGCAGCTATTCATCAACTAAAATTAGTTGAATTTAACACTTGTGTAACTGCGAATATCAGTTATCACTTTTTCCGTCTAGCTAACACTTTTCACTATATGTCACACCGAATTTTCAGTTGTGACCTTTTTCTGCTAGCTAACACTTTTTCACTATATGTCGCACCGAATTTTCAGTTACGACCTTTTTCCGCTAGCTAACACTTTTTTACTATATGCAACACCGAATTTTCAGTTGCCACTTTTTTCGGCTAGCTAAACACTTTCACTATATATTTCTGCTAGTCACTGCAACTACTACCGGATACTACTGCTGGGCACTGGTAGTTCTTCCTACTACAATATTACAATGTTTCGCCCCCATAAGGTAGACTTCGGCTATACTCTATAGTGAGCCGCTTGTCATTTCCCATTTGCCTCTTTATTTTCAAACATTTTTCTTTATGCAAATGGCACAAATTGCAATATTTTCTATATAATGCTAATCTTAATTTTAACACGCTATACATCATTAAATAGACATTTTTGGTCTTCATTAGTACGTGATAAAGGATAATTAATATATTTACATTCAACAAAGTTATTAAGTAAAATGTCCTAAACTTTTACACTAAATGGGCATATTAATTCTTTAATTATCCTATAACTTTTGAATCGTGCTTAATTATACGAAATACTTCTTTATTATAACGATCTATACATCATATGCTAACTAAATATCATATTTACAACTCTTTTCAGATATAAAATATTCTCATTAATTTTTTGCTTAAAACTATTACGCAGTTAATTTAAATTTCCAGAATGTTCTATAGCGCGGCGCGCTGTGATTGGTCGGTTTTTCTTAAACAAAATAAAGTTGTTTATATTAACTATCATTAAACCGACCTTCTATATAGACATATTGAGAGTTGTAAATACATGGTAAAACTATATTAATACATTATTTAGTCAATATTTTCCGTATTTGCACTTTTTAAACAAATCAATATTCTTTAATCACTTTTTCGTTTAAAGTCTTTTTGGCCGTCTCGAACATTTCTCCCGCCGTGCAGCGTCGCGAAGACTTGTCGCAGCGTCGCTGCATAAATTTCGGTGAGAGACGTTGCCTCTACTTCGGCAGCGGCACGAGTTTCCTGGTTGGCCTCTTGATTAGTCCGTTTGCTGTGCGTACCTCCACAGTGCGGATCTGTCCGTCCGCACCGGGGTAAATGTTTTCAATCCTTCCTCGTGGCCAGGTGTTACGAGGTAACTGGCTGTCAGCTATGAGGACTGGATCGCCCACCTGGAGATCGGGGCCTTGACCATGGGCCTCCCGCCGGTTTTGAAGTTCCGGCAGATATTCTTTGACCCAACGCTGCCAGAACATGTCAGCGAGTATCTGGGAGCGTCGCCAGTGTTTTTTGCTGTTCGTATCTTTTTCACTAAAAACTCCAGGTGTTGGCAGTCTCGCAGATCCTCCCAATAGGAAGTGATTTGGAGTGATGGACTCGTTGTCTTTGCTGTCTACTGAGATGTGAGTCAATGGTCTGCTGTTTACTGTATACTCCACCTCGCAGAGCAGCGTGGTCAAGACATCTTCGTGCGGATGTCTCTCATGAAGGACGGTGTATAGTGCCGTCTTCACGCATCGAACAAGACGTTCCCACACCCCTCCCATAAAAGGCGCGGAGGGGGTTATAAATCGCCATACTATGCCTCGTCGGCTGGCTTCTTCTCGGAAAGCCTCTCGAAGCTCTTTATCGGCACCGTGCATATTGGTGCCGTTGTCCGAGTAAATCTCGGTGGGACATCCTCGGCGCGCTGCAAATCTTCTTAATGCCAGTATGGCAGAGTCTGCGCTGAGATCTGCCACAATTTCCAAATGTACAGCTCGTGATGTAAGGCAGGTGAAGAGAGCCACGTATCTCTTCTGATGCTGACGTCCCACTGTTACGGAGAGTGGCCCAAAATAATCCAGGCCGGTGAACGTGAACGGTCTCTGGTGATGTGCGAGACGCGTGCTGGGATGATCACCGGTGGCTGGCATGGATGGTTGTGCCTTTCTTATGCGGCACTGAACGCATCGGCTTACTATTCTTTTAGTAGTGGGTCTTAGTCTGATTACCCAGTAATGCTGTCGAACCTCGTTGATGGTCGGTTCGGTCCCGCAATGATGCAGGCTACGATGCGTCCAATCAATATACAATTGGGTGAGGTGATGATCACCATCCAATATAGCTGGCCCTTTCATATCTTCAGAGACTCCTTTTACAGCGGCTATTCGACTTCGTAGCACAATGATCCCGTCTTTTAAATGTATCTGAAGCGGTCGTAGGCGGCTATCATGGGCGACCCTCTTATCGTTACGGAGATCGGCTATCTCTTGTGTGAAGGAGTCTTCCTGGATGACATGTATCAGGAGCTTTTCGGCCTTTCTTATATATTCGGCTTCCAGTGTGATGTATTTGTTTACATCTTTATTTTTCACCTGACTGGGAGGCTGCGCGAGACGTCGCGGATTACATTTCAATCTCCTCCAGTCGGGGTCTTCCTCTCTATTTCTTTTCGTCCTTTTGTAAAAGGTCCTGTCGGTGGTTTTGCGGCAGAGTGTTATGAATTGAAGCACTCTGGCCGTAGCTCGCACTAAGCGTTCCCATTTCGAAAATTTCATCGGATCGGGAATGGTTTCTCTGTATAGTGGAGCTCTATACTTTTCTTTAATTGTCAACGATCTTTCCTCGCTTGTAGGTACGGAGGACGAGGGTGTAGACCTCTTAACTGTCGTTTTATCGTTGACAGGCATCGTGACATCTTTCTTTGTCCAGAGAAGCTCTTTTTCTATATGCTCGTCTTCCAACTGACGGGTGCTGCTATTTAGTATTTCTTCAGCTTTCTTCTCTGGACCGGAGTCTGATCTTCTCGGGTTAACTACGAGAGATTCTGGCGCGAAATATTCGCGGAGTTGGTCATCTGTGTTCTCCTCGCTCGTGTACAGCTCATTGGCCGTGTAGATGCGCTGATGTGGGGCTTTTGTGTGTGCCCCGTGTAGCACCCATCCCAGTTCTGTGAGCGAGGCGATTGGCTGGTGCGGTGGACCTTTGCGGACTTGAGTGGCTATTAAGAGTCTCCAGTTGTCTTGTCCTATCAGGATCTTAGGGTTGCCTGAATCATATGTCAATTGATCCTTTAAGCCTTTCAAATGCTTACAATTTTCTATGTCTGTTGCACGCACAGTCTGCGGCCCCAAGTTTAGGCTGGCGACCGTGCGTGCTCTGAGTGGCACCCTTTTTCTATGGAGACTTTTCAGTGACACTTTGACTCTTTGGGAGTCCGGCGAATCGAGGGTAGTGTTCCCGATAGCTGTGATCTTGAATGGGTCCAACCGCCCTTTAGCTCCAATTTGATCGGCAATCTCTTGATCCATTAACGAGACTGTCGACCCATCATCCAGCAGAGCGTGTGTGTTTATTGCTCCCGCCGGTCCAATTACTCGAACTGGAATTATCTTTAAGTAAGCTTGATGCTTTGATACAGCGAATGAGTTTGCAACTGTCTCTTGAGGTTCTTTTAGTGGGCCCTCTGTCTTCTCCTTTCTATTATTATGAAGGAGTCGATTGTGTGTTGCGTTGCATCCTTTAATTCCACACTTCGTGGTTTTGCATTTGTGTGTCTGACTTCTATAACGCAGACACCGGAAACATAAATTCCTTTGCTTGGCGAGTTGCCATCTTTTATCAATATCTGCTTCTTTAAACTTGTTGCAGTCGGATCCATAATGACCCTCTTTTTCGCACACGCTGCATTTCGGAGACGGCTTAGTGGTAGCCGTGTGCGTCCTATGTGTTGGACGATTATTTTGCGCTCCGTTTATGATTTCCGGAGGCGCAAATGCACTGCAGAAGCGAGCTTGCTCGGTTATAAATTCACTGAAGGAACCGAGGTCTGGTCTCGAGTCGTACTTTTCTGTATAAATTCTATACCACTGCGCGCGTATAGAGTTTGGCAGTTTGTCTGTGAGGTGTCGTAGCAGCTCTGCGTTAACGAGGTAATGGTCTCGTTTGAGTGCTCGAAGAGTGACGACGCTTCCCCTCACTTTGCTCGCGAATGTACAAATATCTCTGGGTGCTTCTGTACAGCGTGGTAATCCACGTAATTTTTCGGTTTCGGCTTGCGCGATTGAATCTGGACGCCCGAATTGTAGCTCCAGTTCTCGCATAATCTCATCTGGTTTAGCATGCCCGATGAGTTCTGAACTGACTGTTTCCAAGGCTCTTCCTTGTAGACTTCTTCGTAGTCTTGCAGTATTTTCGATATCATTGAAGTAGCCTCGGGTTGTTTCATAAATGGCACGGAACGAAAGCCATTCGGTATGTGCTCCGCTAAAGCTCGGCAGCGTCATTATCGCTTTTGATGCTGCGAAAGTGTTCGACGATGCACTCTCTGGTTTTGGTTTGTCAGCGAGTGCGGCTATAGCGGACGTGAGCTCCGATATGAATGGTCGGAGCACCCTGTCTTCATTGCTGACAGGTGCCTGGTTAGGCCTTTTTGTTATGGGATTCTTGGTTGCTTCTTCCGGATAGGGATCCTGGTAGGTGGGCTCTGATACAGCAGGTAGGAGCCCCCTGTCTTCATCAACCTTGGAGTCCTGGCAAGTCTTCTGAGGTACGGGACTCTTCGGTATATTTTCTGCATTGGGATCCTGGTAGGTGAGCTCTGATACAACAGGTAGGAGCTCCCTTTCTTCATCAACCTTCGAATCCTTGTTTGTGAGCTTCATCGACGGCTCACTGAGGTCGACAACCTCCGGGGGTGGCTTTGTGATGTTTTTATTAAGTGGGGCCTCCCCACCGGTGGTTGCGCCTTGCGTTGGCTTTTGCTTGGCTACAGAATTTTCGAGCCAAGATCGGACATACTCACTTTTGGAGTGACCATCCTCATCATAGTCGTCCGATTCATCATCTTCTTCAGCCATCTGTAATGAGATCTGTGCGAGTTCCAATTTTATTCTCAGCACTTCCTCACGAGCCTTCAAAACTTTTTTATTGGGCCGGATGGTCTTTTTTGACCTTGTACTTCTGTCGGCGTGGCCCCTTAGTGGCTCTTCGGCGCGGGAATATACCCGGGCTGTTGGCGGTGATGCACAGTGAATGTCATCGTTGCCTTCTATCTGTTCCCTCTGCTTCGGTGTACCAGCTTTAACGGCGGCTGGCACTGGCAGGAGTACCCCCCCATCGCAGGGGCAAGCTATCTGTTCTCTCTGCTTCGGTGTACCGGCTTCAACAACGGCTGGCACAGGCAGGAGTACCCCCCCATCGCGGGGGCAAGCTGGCGCCTCAGCGCCTTCTGTTGTGGATGGTGAGCGTGGTGGCATCTGGTGGCGGACGGTGTCGGTATTGTCCGACGGTCCATCATCCAGACCGACAGTCCACGCCATGGTTCCCCTTCCTTGCGAACGCGTGATCGGCATCTTGATTCTGAAAATTCAGCAACTTTAAAACGGTAGTGACTATGTACCCGGTTCCGAAATACTAACGGATTGACGAATCCCGTTCGAATGACCAGCAAATGTGGTCCGGTGTATACGGATGATTCGGCTCAAAAGACCATAAAATGGTCCGGTCGGCAACACAGGAGGATGAATCCGGCTCGAAGGACCATAAAATGTGCCGGACGGGCGTAACTCTCCGGAGTAAATGTTGTCGAAGATACTCCGCGAGTCGCTCACGTCCTACACCTGTAGGTTCCGGAATCCTCCCACTGCCGTCTTTCACTGCCGTCTCTGTGGTTGCTGCGGATAAACTGTGGACTGAGGTTCGAAATTAAAATGCACGATTATAAATTAAAATAGCAAGGGAGTGGCCAGCGGTTCGACTAATTAATTTGTCGCGAGATTTTACAATTATTATTTATTTATCACTATTATTCAAAACGGTTGGTCAACTATGGTTGTTCACTATAGGTTGTTCACTATATATTTTAAAATATTTAATTCAAAAGAGCTGTAGTATAAAAATATCTGTCCGGAGTAGTTGGTTCTTTAACACTATTGACTAGCAGCTATTCATCAACTAAAATTAGTTGAATTTAACACTTGTGTAACTGCGAATATCAGTTATCACTTTTTCCGTCTAGCTAACACTTTTCACTATATGTCACACCGAATTTTCAGTTGTGACCTTTTTCTGCTAGCTAACACTTTTTCACTATATGTCGCACCGAATTTTCAGTTACGACCTTTTTCCGCTAGCTAACACTTTTTTACTATATGCAACACCGAATTTTCAGTTGCCACTTTTTTCGGCTAGCTAAACACTTTCACTATATATTTCTGCTAGTCACTGCAACTACTACCGGATACTACTGCTGGGCACTGGTAGTTCTTCCTACTACAATATTACAATGTTTCGCCCCCATAAGGTAGACTTCGGCTATACTCTATAGTGAGCCGCTTGTCATTTCCCATTTGCCTCTTTATTTTCAAACATTTTTCTTTATGCAAATGGCACAAATTGCAATATTTTCTATATAATGCTAATCTTAATTTTAACACGCTATACATCATTAAATAGACATTTTTGGTCTTCATTAGTACGTGATAAAGG
This sequence comes from Parnassius glacialis, assembly GCA_033319125.1. Classification (NCBI taxonomy): domain Eukaryota; kingdom Metazoa; phylum Arthropoda; class Insecta; order Lepidoptera; family Papilionidae; genus Parnassius; species Parnassius glacialis. The sequence continues at coordinate 12,414,225 of JAVANC010000023.1, read as the reverse complement.
ATAATTAATATATTTACATTCAACAAAGTTATTAAGTAAAATGTCCTAAACTTTTACACTAAATGGGCATATTAATTCTTTAATTATCCTATAACTTTTGAATCGTGCTTAATTATACGAAATACTTCTTTATTATAACGATCTATACATCATATGCTAACTAAATATCATATTTACAACTCTTTTCAGATATAAAATATTCTCATTAATTTTTTGCTTAAAACTATTACGCAGTTAATTTAAATTTCCAGAATGTTCTATAGCGCGGCGCGCTGTGATTGGTCGGTTTTTCTTAAACAAAATAAAGTTGTTTATATTAACTATCATTAAACCGACCTTCTATATAGACATATTGAGAGTTGTAAATACATGGTAAAACTATATTAATACATTATTTAGTCAATATTTTCCGTATTTGCACTTTTTAAACAAATCAATATTCTTTAATCACTTTTTCGTTTAAAGTCTTTTTGGCCGTCTCGAACAGTTGTTATACATTTAGTTTATTACAAGTAAATTTTGAATAATTGATTTATGCAAGGGCTTAACATCTGTAAAAATGTTATCAATACAGCTCGCACTAGGTCCAGCAACACGTTTTGGCTCTAAGAATAAATTAACAAGATTATACGATTTAAACAATGAGCTTAACTTAATACTAATGAAAGAAGTTTCAAGGAGATTGATGTTAAAGTCTCAAAATATTACAACAGACTTGTTCTGTTTACTAAGTTTGAGCAAAACTTCTTCCACAATCCTTTCAAAATAGTCATAAATCTGGTCGGGGTCTGTAAACACTTACAACAATGAGGTACTCGAGCTCGCCACAAGCCATTTCTACAGTTCGTTCAACAGAGAGACTCACTATATCCTTTAGGTTCTGTATATAATAACGATTTTTCTGCTAGTATTAAGGAGTCACCACGTAAACTTTTTTCTCTATTGATGGAACTGACCACCTGGAATTATATCTTATTAATAAAAATTGATTATAAAACTTAAAATTATAATCTTTTAGCCAATGTTTAGTAATACAAAGGATATGTATGTTGTTACTATTTAAAAACGATTCAACTTCTAATTCTTTGCCCATCATGCCTTGTATATTTTGATGCACTTTTTGTCCAAAACTGTTTTATTATATTATTTATGTCAACTAAATGAAATTTGTCATTATTATCATTACAATTATATGTCAAATTTAAATTATTGTTACATATTAAATTATTCATTTGTATATTTAAATAATGTCTTAGATTATTTTCCATTGGCAATCCTTGTTAGAGTTAGTTGAAGATAATTGAGTACCTCCGCCTTTATGAAGTCGATAGTATCTGATGATGTTTGGGCTGTTAGCCTACACAGCTCTTACACCTTCATTGGACTCAGGGCAGCTAAAAAGGGGTGAATTTGTATTATTCTGCGTAGTTACTTGCGTAACGATGACTCCTAGGATAGTTTAAACTGCACGTAAAATTACTTATCTAACGGCCGTCCGAACAGGGGTTGACGGGCCCCGGCTCTGACGGCTAACTCGTATCGTTCAATGTTCTGGGCGGTGAGAACCGCCCAGGGACGCGGCTGTACGGCATGTACGTGATGTGGAGGGGTGTGTGGCGCGCCCGTCTGCGGACTCGCTGCGTCCCATCCGTTGTTGTTCTAACTGTGTTTGTGGCACTATGTGAGTGTGTAGTGTTTATATGTGACTGGCCGGCGATATTTCGGTCGTCAGCATCTAACGGAACGGGGGGTTCGATATGAACATAACAGGGTCCCTGGAGGCTATCCGTAACGCTCGAAGCCGAAGCTACGTTTACCACTAGCAGGTTTGGATGTATCTTTGCCCTCTCGAAGTAGTACTGAGACATTTCTATGAAAAACTCAAAGAACGTCGGAAGTTGGCAATCTCTGTGTAATTCGTAGTTTCACTGGTACCACCGAGCCCCGGTGGCTATGCGAATGAATTTATTTTGGATGTCTTGGAGGTCGTACAAGTGTCCATGGGCCACGTGCGCGAATTCAACTAGTGACAAATTTTGCACGGTATCGTACATCGCGAATGTGCTTCGTGAAGGTCATACCTTGGTGGAATGTAACTCCTATGTATTTCGTCGTTGGTTGCCATGGGATCTGGCGCCCGTACAGGGTGCTCGTGCCTAACGCTTTCTTGGGATTTCTGATTTGACGATTGAAAGTGGAGATCCTTTGAAAGCGTATTGCTACACTTTTCTCAGGTAGTAAGGGTGGCTTTTGATAGCTAGTTTTTGCCTGCGACTCGAGTGGTATCGGCTACTCATCTAGTTGCAGGTCTTCCGACTGCCTGTGGGATGTGGCCATGACGTTATGCGAATTGTTTATCGCTCGTCGCTCATTCTCGTTACGTGTCCTGTCTACCCCCATTTTAACTTTAGTCTACGCGAGGGCAACTGTTACTCCTGTCTTTTATCTGACGATAGTGTGTGGGATACTAAGTCGATAGATTTTTATTTAAAACTACTACTGCTTATTATTTATAAGGACTAAATTTTGAGTTCATAATCCTTAAAATGAAAAAAAACTAATTAAATCTAAACATATACTTATACTTCTAGTGTAAATGTAGCAGTTAGTAAAATTTACCATCGATGAAAAAATTATTGAATGTACTATACTGCCTTACAAGAATACACCTAATAATGAATTGATTTAAAGATATAGTGACAAACAAATAGTGTGATTAATAAGGTGAATTAAGCATAAAATATATGTTATTCGTGGCATGTTTGCCCGTTTTCATAAAATATACGACGTTATGACATGTTCTTTAATAAGCTTGGCCTGTATCCAACTCCGACCACTACAACTTATAACTTTTCGCAGATTCTTCAAATTGTAAGCAAGTGCATTGACCGCAGTGACAGTTTTGAGCAGTTTGACAAATTATGCGATTTCATACAAGTTTATCCCTTAAACTTCATGAAACAGGGTCGATATTATGTTTGAAAAAGTGGTGATTTTATAGTGTTCGATTTCTTTCCCTTCGGGAACTTGACAATATTTATGATTAATGACAGGACATGGGGCCATCGTACCGAACTTCGCTGAGTCATATGAAATATTTACATTATTACAAACGTCAGACGGTCGTTTCACGGCATTATTTCGAAAACTTGATAAATAGCTCTACACGTGTGTTAAACGAAGCTTAATGTAATTATTTTCTTTTACTTTAGTTGTGATTTTAGGTTAATATATTGAAAGTTCCGAGAAATTGAATAAAACATTATTTATACCTATTTGATTGAATTTTATTTACGAAAAACGGATAATCTTAAAAATATAACGAGCTGTTTATAAGAAGTTAATCCTAATCCTCACCTAATAGAAACTTTGTAACAAAATTTTTCGTAATTAAAAAGACATAATTTCAGAATAATAAAGATAGAATAGTTTTAATGTACTTCTTCCTCCTATTCTCTGCTATATTCCGGTTACTGCCAAATCTCGACAAAACAGCGGTAAACCAGTGTACAAAGAGCTAAAAAAATAAGTAAGTTAATCAACCAATAACAGACATCAATAAATAAGACTTTGAAGACTTAAGAAAAATTAGAAGACGACTTCAAAGAACTTGAAATAATAAAATAATATACGCATAACAGCTTCAGAAGTTGGTGCTGCTAAGACAGCTTTACAATTATTACCTTCAAATCTATATTGAGAAGCTATTGTGTGAAAATTATTTTATTATTTTTGTTTCTTTAAAGTGATATCTTACTTTTTTCTAAATATCTATTTTGAGCCGTTTCGGGTTGAGGAACGTCACACGCTCAAATATCGCCTAAATAGTTACGTTAAAACTTCGTCCCCTACTTTTCCATCACAAGGGGTGATTTTGTTATTAAAATTAAACGGGACTACTCCAGAAGTATAGCATTTTATTATTAAAAAAAATTGTTAAAATCTGTTCATTCGTTTCTGAGAAATCGGTGAACCTGCATATAAAATCATACGCGTCAAATATAGCAAAATATCGCTTTTGAACTAATGAATATCGCAAGCCCGAATGTCGTCTGAAGAAATATATCAAAATTCATGTCTTATTTTTCACCCTTAGGTTTGGAATTTATTCTTCAAATCTATATGGGGCAATCACTGATGTATAACCTATTTAATAGCAAAAATGAACAATTAAATCGGTTTACGATTGCCGAAGATATCGAAGAACTTAGCCAAAAACCCCAAAGAACATTTATATATATATGATGAGTCGCTCGCGTCCGTAGGCTTCGACCACCTAACCCTAGGCCCACCCTACACGTGTCCCCCGGGTGGTGCTAAACGAGCGACAAAGCCGAAACGACAGACTCGGCTCCTCGCCGTGTGGTAGCGGCGTAAAATCTACCACCCCTTATGTCGCACCATGAGCCAACAAGTTAAAGAAATGGCCCCGAGTTCCCGGCGCCCCTTTAATGGGGCAGGGGTGCGAAGAATCTCCGGGAGGAAAACCGGTACGAGGTTCGCCACCCGTCACGTCCTGTCTCCTGGAGGGGCGAAAAGTGGATTACGGAGGCCCGTCTGGCTACGCTGAATGTATGTGGAGCAATGAATGATAAGATGGATGAAATATGCGAAATGATGAATGATAGAAAAATAGATGTGTTATGTGTGAATGAGACAAAATGAAAGGGAAGAGATGTCACTGCACATGGCATGTATACCGCTTACTGGTCTGGTGTAGACGAGACCAAGCGGGCATGCCAGGGAGTCGGTGTCATCCTTTCAGAAAGAATGGGTCAATGTGTGAAAGAGTATGAATGTGTAAGCCCAAGGCTGCTGTGGATACGAATGAAAGTGGGCTTAAAGAAGTTGTTTGTGCTTGGGGTGTACGCCCCAGATATGTCTAAGCCCACTTATATCCGAGAGCAGTTTTGGGACATGGTAAGGCTGGTGTTGACGAAATGCAAGGAAAATGAAAGTATTATTATGTTAGGAGATTTTAATGGAAGAGTTGGAGTGAAGAGGTCTGGTTATGAAAGGATATTAGGAGCGTTTGGCGATGAAAGAATAAATGAGAATGGTGAAGACATCCTCACCATATGCGTGGAAAAGAATCTTTTTGTGGCGAACACTTTCTTTCGCCATAAGAGGATTCACATGTATACATGGGAAAGAGGGGATGATAGAAGCATGATAGATTTCATAATTGTGGATGGAAGAATGAGGAGCGCAGTGGTAGATACAAGGGTTTACCGGGGGTCCAACGTAGGGACGGATCATTACTTGGTATTATGCCAAAATAATGGTCTATTCAAGCGTTGGCGGCATCGGACATCTGTGTCTACCACTGCGTTACAGCGTATAAGAATAGAGAGGCTACAAGATGAAGGTGTGAAAGAGAAGTATAAATGCAGACTGAGGGAAAATATAAGTGTGTTGAATGAATTTAGTATGAATGATTTAGACTTGAAGAATGTATGGAATAATGTTAAAAAAGTTTTGGTGGATACAGCCACCGAAGTATGTGGTGTAAGTAAGAGAACGAATGAAAGGAAAAGTAATACGTTGTGGTGGGATGATGAGGTACGGATGGAAGTTGAAGCAAAGAAGAAAGCATGGCTAGATTTACTAGCAACCAAAGCTGGTAATTCTGGCGGTATGAATGATGAGATTGAAAGAAAAAAGGAAGACTTTAGTTTACTTTATAAATAAGAGAGTAAAAGAAGTTGTTGAAAGTAAAAAGCAAGAAAGGACAGATAAGAATGATAGAAGAATAACTGATAACTTCCAGGCAAATATTAAAATGTTCTGGAAGCTCGTAAGAACTGCCAGGGGCAATTCAAAACAGCCTAGAATGAATGCTATACGAGACGAGAATGGCTGCATGCTGAATGATGAAGTTTCGAATTTAAAGAGATGGAAGGAATACTTTGAAAGCGTGTTTAAGAGTGAAGAGTCGTCTGAAGTAAGTGAAATAGAAATTCCGGAAGAAGTGGAGAGAGGTAGAGAAATAAGTGTAGATGAAATAGTGAAAGCAATGAAAAGCATGAAAGCAGGTAAGGCAGCCGGATATGATAGAGTATCACTCGAAATGCTAAGGGCTGGAGAGGGTGTGGTTGCGGGCCTGCTGTACACCTTGTTTAATTTATGTGGGGAACTGAAGCGGGTACCGGAAGACTGGTGCAAAGCCGTTATAGTCCCAATATATAAGGGAAAGGGTCGCAGCAGGACTGTAAAAACTACCGTGGTATCAGCTTGCTTAGCATTGTGGGTAAACTGTATGCTAAGGTGTTAATTGAAAGAGTTATGGAAGAAACTGATGGAAAAATTTGGGATGTGCAAGCTGGATTTAGGAAGGGGATGGGGTGTACGGATCAAGTCTTTTCCATGCGCATGATTGCGGAGAAATTTTTGCCCAAAAACCAGAAAGTTTTTTGTGCGTTCATGGACTTGGAAAAGGCTTATGACAGAGTGGACAGGAACGTGTTATGGCAAACACTGACCTCATTTGGGTTGAGCGCTGGTCTGATACAGGAATTGAAGTCTCTATATAGGGACTCTAGTGCCTGTGTCAGGATCAACGGGACTTACTCGGACTGGTTTGGCATCCATAAAGGTGTCAGACAGGGCTGTGTGGCTTCCCCGTGGCTTTTCAACCTATTTATGGACAGTTGTTTGGAAAATTTGAAAGTAGAAGAATGCGGGTTAATAATGGGTGAGTTAACCGTCAAATGCCTTTTGTACGCCGATGATCAAGTCATACTTGCGTCTTCGGCGGCCGAGTTGCAAATGATGGTTACATTAATGAACAGGACATTAAAAGAAAAGGGAATGAAAGTGAACGCAAGTAAGACGAAAGTTATGGTTTTTGAAAGAGAAGAAAGTAAAACGATATGTGAAATAAGAATAGAAGGGGAGTTGGTAGAACAAGTAGATGAGTTTGTGTATTTGGGATGTGTGTTTAGCAAGGATGGTAGATATGATAAGGATATAGAACGACGAATGAATGCAGGAAATAGAGTGAATGGGGCTCTACACTCTATTGTGAAAGTCAGAACGTGTCCAAAAAGGCACGTATGGCAATTCACAATGCTGTGTTAGTGCCTACTTTAATGTATGGTAGTGAAAGTTGGGTGTGGCAGAAGAAGCACGAGAGTAGAATAAATGCTGTAGAAATGCGGTCATTAAGGAGTATGTTAGGGATGAATCTGAATGACAGAGTGAGAAATTGTTTAATAAGACAAGAGTGTGGTTTGCAAGATGATGTTGTGACCAGGATTAAGAAAGGAATGCTTCGGTGGTTTGGTCATGTAGAAAGAATGAATGAGGAAAGAGTCACAAAGCAAATTTATGTTGCAGAGGTGAACGGCAGAATCGGGAAGGGTCGCCCTAGGCGAAAGTTTATCGAACAAATTGGCGATATATTGAAAATGGGCCAAATCAAGAGTACCTTTAACCGACGAGCGTGTATGCGTAGGTATATGGATGTGGAGGAAGCGAGAGAGGTCTGTCAGGATCGTGCCAAATGGAAGTCCATAGTCTCTGCCTACCCCTCTGGGTGACAGGCGTGAGTGTTTATGTATGTTATGTATGTTATGTATATATATATATATATATATATATATATATATATATATATATATATATATATATAATACTATACTTATATTATTTTACTTGTTTAGGGTTCCGTGCTCAAAGGGTAACCAACGGGACCCGATAACTAACCGTAAGTCTGTTAGCGGGCTGTATCTCATGATCCATATTAGGTAGACAGTTGGAATTTTTACATAATATGTATTTATGTTGCCGCTATAACAAAAAATAATAAAAATAAATTCAAAATTAAAGGCGGCTCCCCTACTAGAAACGTGTCTGAACATACGGAACCCTCCATCCGAGGATTTGATTCCCACTTGGCTGTTTTTTTAAAGTGGACTAGAAATTAAACGCAACTGTCTATTTCTGTTTTCCTGGTAGCATTCATTGAAAAATTCTAACAATAATATGTGATTTTAAAAATGTTTTGTAGGTAAAGCTGGTCATCATATTATGCAATTAAATTAATTTATTGTCAACATGGTAAAATTCACTTTCCCTTTGTCTCTTCTTACAACATCCAAGGGATGATAATAATAGTGAATTTTCATATACACAATATACAATAACGCCATAAAAGAAATGCCTTATTTGAAATAATCACCTCTACGCCAAATATTGATTATATCATATCATATTATATTATCATATCATATGTAAAATCAAATTTCAAACATTCTAGTTATTTATTTAAAAATATGCTGTATTTCTTAGCAAACAAAATAGTTATATAAAAAGTGTTATTTAAAAAAGTTCTTTTTATAAAATTAATATTTTTAGCTTAACTTTTATTTTTCATTTTCGCGCGAATATAAACAAACGATGTGTTTATAAAAAAACAGTATAAAAATAGCCGCGACAACTTAGGCGCAAGATGTTCGTCTTAATGTTCATAGTGTACGAATAACTAACCAATTTGTCGTTCGTAATACGTAGAACATATTAATAGATTAATGTGCCAAAGTATGTCTATTAGATATTTAGAGGGATAGTATTGAGGATACTTAAAGTGTTCCTTGAAGTATCCTCAATTACCAGTTAAAAGAGAAAGGACGGAGAGAGATGATTTTTTTTAAAACTTCAGCTTACATTCTGAGATGATACGTAGTCAGAAGTGGTAGGAAAAGATATTTAGGTTTAGATATGGCTTCTGGGTGGGAATCTAAGTTAAAATTACAGTTTGTGCAGTGCAGTTCCATGAAGTTCTGTTGAACTTAGGTCTAGATTGATGACAATAACTCGTTAAGTCTTCATAATCTTCAACATTATTGTAGCTTATCAGAGTGCAATACTCAACATAGACCTACCCTATTAATTTCTAGATAAGAAGGATATTTGCCATAGACCAGGCTTGGCAAGCGGATTGTGAACAGCTGTTTCTATTATTTAGTTTATTTTCAGGAAGATGCTGCTACCTTACTCATCATTTCTTCAAAACTTAATACGATGTTAATAATAGACTTCAACACAAAACTAGGAACAAGAGTAAACAGTGAACTAAGGTAGGAATAAGTATCAGAATAGGACATCAGCACCTAAGTGGTTAACAGCTACTTCATGGAGAAAGAGGGACTCTTCACGATGAACTCTTTCTTTCAGAAGCGGCCCCACAGAAAGTGGATCTATTCAAGCCCCGACGGTTTTACAAAAAATATATTGACTTCATTATGACGACCAGACGGCAATTTTTTAGTGTTGTATCAGTGATTGCGAGGGTAGATAAAAACTGGTAGCGACCACGAACCCGAATAATTATATATTGACACTGAATGTTATAATTAAGTTGGAAAGGTCACGGGTAACTAATTCAAATTAGGGCGAGATATATTTGTATTAACAAAACCCGGAAAAGAACAATGGCCAAATTGCTATAGGAGCTGCACTTTACTTTTATTTTTCATGTCCCAAAACAAGATATAGCTAGATTGGTTTGTATTCATGTTGTAAACACCATCCCGTATGGAAATCATATCTAAATAGCCACAATTTTTTATAATAACGTCAACAATACTTTTGAGGTTAGCATCACATATTATGTAATCTTCGTCAGTGTTATAAAATAAGAATTAGATTTGTATTATGATGTACGATTGTGTGTGATGGCTTATGTTAGTGTAATAAAATAAGTAGGTATGTAAATATGTACTATTATTGAAGAATTCTACACGCGGATCTTAGAAATTACTCTGGTATAAGAGCTCAAAATTATAAGCTCAAAAAGGAGATGGCGGCGATGTCTATCAATGCACATGTTACAATTAACACATAGCAATCGCAGGGCTAGTTGTCGTTGTTGTGTATGTAATCTGAATGATGTCTCTTACAAATATGCAAGATGCAAAATCGGTGTCCAGAAATCAAAAGTACAGAATAATTGTTACAAGTGGTAGTTATCAGTCCGTAAAACAATGCCGAGGTCAAAACAACAAAAGGAAATCTAAAATAGTACAGTACGTATCACAATCCACAACGAATGAAGCAAATAAGATATATAGATATGTAGATGATTGCCGGGTGACAATCAATGTCGATCGATGACCACAGATTATGTAACTTGACGATGACAAACGATATTCCGTTGTACGTAATTGAACAGAACGCTTAGCTTACTATGAAGCTACATAATCATTTTTATGACATGAATCTAGTACATAATAAATTAGTATAGTAGTTGATTTCATACCTACATACTAATTGAATTAAATTACAATTAACAACTATTCAGAAAAACGTGTATAATTAATCTTTGCATACAAATTCCTTTCATACGTGAAATGAATCGTCATTAGGTGCGTTCCAGTGCGTTCAGAAACCATTATTTTAAATAATTTCGGAACAGTTACAAAAACAAAATGATAACTTTTTTTTGGTGACTACTTAGAGAGGTATGTTTTATGTTTTTTAAGACCTTAAAAAATAAGGATATTTTTCATAAATATTTCATATAGTGACGCCATCGTGTCATCATCTGGTACGATTTGGCCAACCTTCTTTTCAGCTCGAGTTAGAACCTATTTAAAGTGCCTAGTAGATGACAATACAGAGGATATGAATGACAAGTCTGTGGAAACTTTCCATGCCGTCTCAGTTAAGTTTGAGTTTCCGCAAGACCCACCGCAGAAGAGCCCAAAAACTCTCCGATTACACTTCGAATCTTATAGTTGTAAGACGGGAAATGAAACTGCAGACTTTGGTGGATATGATAGCATACAGGCAACTGAACAGACATATCTCCAAATGTACGCGGCGGGACTTACGCAACATCAAAACACCTCGTATAGAAAAAGTGATCTAGCGGAAGCAAGGCTCCCAAGAACGGTCTGTCTCCCAGATATCTGTCTTCTGAAAAGAGCCAACTGTCGAAGATTAAGATCTAATATATTTCTAGAACGCTTGAGATTTTGAGTTAGGTTGAGAGGTTCTACTGGTAGCTGTATACGTCGTCATTCGAACCATAAGCAATTATGGCAATTCTCCAACACTATTCCAATTATATCTCGCACTTCGGTCTGAGCGAGATAAGAATGACTCCTCGGCACCTTAAAAACGGCAAGGACCCGGGGCGAGAATAGGATCACAGCGAAACTTTTCAAAGCTGATGATAAATCAGTATTTGAAGTCCTTTACAAGCTTTTTAATTCCGTTTTCCATGGAAACTGCTGGACTGAAAAGGATACTGTATTAACATCAACGCCCAGTAAATTTTTCGAGTACATCACCTTCAATTTAACGACTATATAGTATTTATGGTGGAATCGCTTAAGGACCTCATATATATCTTAAAACGAACATGGCCAAAAGAAAAGTCATGTGTAACATCCATGTCACACACAGAAATCTAAATAATAATAATATAAATGCCTTATTATTTTAGATTTCTGTGATATCACATACAGTTGTTGGAAGCGATAGTCTTGGAGTTGCCGACAAGTATGTTTACCTAGGGCAAATAGGTCTGAATAGAGTTAAGTCCAACTTTGACCGGGGGATAATCAACGGATTAAAATCTGCTTGGCAGTGTTTGGGAAATTAAGATAATTTGATTGTACAACCCATTCATGTTGTCAGTGATGCCATGTGGATCAAATATGGACCTTCACTGGTGGCCGTATGAGGAAGCTGAATTGAACGAGCTATGGAGAGAGCGATTTTCGGAGTTTCCTGGCGTAATAAACTTAGAAATGAGAATTTTTGCAGTAGAAACAGAGTAACCTACATAGCCCAACAGATTAATTTACTAAAGTGGCAATGAGCCGGCCATATAACTCAAAGAACCGACAACTGACAATGAAAAGGAAGGTTCTCAAGTGACAGACTCGTACCGGTAAGCAAAGTGTGGTGCGCTCCCCACTACATGGATTGACAACCTGGTTATATCCATGGCTCCAAACCATGTTTTGTGACATTCCTTGGAGAGGCCTAGTTTAGCAGTGGACTTGTGATTATGATGATGAAGTGTGTATTTTAACGGTGGACAAAGAAGAAATTAGTATTTACATGGAATAGGCTTTTTACCTTATGAGTAATAGACATTTTCGTATTTTTTTAATTAATTTTAGCTAATAATTAAATAAAGTGCCTTTATTTTACTTTTAAATAAATGTCGACAAAAAACTAATTCATATTCATAAATTCGTTACGCAGATTGTATTACTCTCGGCGACATCTGCAAATTAAATAAAGCAATATGCTGCTTTCCCGCGAATACATTCAACATGGCGCGTCTCTCCATCTGTGGCAGGTTCCGTGAAATCTCAGAATAAACATGATTTATAAATAAGCCATGCATAATAGCTAATGTTGTCGTTTTTGTATGATTCATCTCCATGTTCAAAGATTTACTATAAATTTCTTGCTGTTTTTTTTTAATAACTATGGTAAATTGCCAGTTTCATAATAAGTTATGAATACTGCAAATATACCATTCCTATGATTGATAATTGCATAATAATACCAATATTAGTTGCTTTCTTATCGACTTCAGGAAAAGACAGGTTATTGACTCCGCGGTATTAACTTTATTTAAAAGTAAATGGTACAACATCTTAAAGATGATGCTTCATCGATAATAAATAGTAGTGTCTATGAGTAGTTGCATCCACCGAACTATTAAAAATCCGTTATGTCTCAGGTAAAATGTGTGCTCGTTTATCAACAACCCCTTACTTGGAAAAAAACTTTATACTCTTAATAATTGATAGAGTAACTTTCACACATGATAGACATTTAACTTTATCCGAGAATAATTAAAGATAAAATATTTTTTTTTTATAGAATAAGGGGTGAAAAACCAACACAGAGTCCTGATGATAAGTAAGTTGTAAGTGAATGCTGCAGCCCATAGACATCTACATCTATTCACAAATAAAATTATTTATAATTAAAAATAAGAGGGCTGGTTCCTTTCTCGCTCAAAGGCTAAGTATAACCATTCAACGGGGAAACGCAGCCAGCGTTCTTGGCACGATACCTGGGAGAAGGAGTTTAAGATAATTAAGTTACTATAATAGTTTTAGTTTTTTTTTTATTATAGTTGTTAATATTGTATATAATAAAATAATAAAAAAAACAAAGTTAGATGCGTTGTCACCCCTGACGACTAAAAAGGGTTGTCTCGTTACCGTAAAGGGTCTCCGGAACTCTACTACATGTTATATGTAGTAGTTCATTTACTATTGAATGAAATGAAACACAGCAGCATTATGCCGCCATTTTATGCTAGTATTTTGTGAAAGCATCTTCCTTTCACGCTCAATCCGACTCATTTGTGCTGCAATTTTAGTATAGTGCAGCCGTACCATGTTGAAATATATTATATTAAATACATAATTTATTATTTACCTGATAAATACATACATTTTTAAAAGCTATAAACATAAGTAAAAATTCGTTCAGTAATTTTTAAGCAGAACCTTGTAAATAGTCAATGGCTAAATATTCTTTAGTAGAGAGTGTTTTACTTAAAAGTGTTTCTTGCAATCCTCGCTGTTGCTCTCAGTAGCGTCAATTTTAGGCTTGAAATTAATGATAAGATATGAGATTGCATTACTAGTTAAGTGCATAATAATGTTTGAAATTTCAGTATATATTTTTTTATATTTTTAAATTATTTCTTGTCGTTTTAAAACAAAGTTCTTTCAAGTACCAAAGTAATTACTTCTGCCTTAATACATTCACTACAGTATTAAGCACCGCTCTTTCTTTTATTGTTACTTTATTATAAGTTAACTTATAAGTTTTCTCGCAGGTAGAGCCAAAGATTTTTGTTTAAACATGACGTAAAAGTCTTTGCAGAGAAAAAAGGATTCGGGACAGAAAGAGCGGTTGCATTTTTAAGTTTTTTTAAATAACCGTTTAGGTTCGCGAAGCACAAATATTCACCGAATATTTAAAAATAACCGTTATTCTGACGATCTCTTTATGCGTGAAAACAATAGGGCTGATTTTAGTGAAATTATTGCATGCCTCCCTTTTGGATCGGATGGTTTGCATATGTCCCAAATAATTGAGGACTGATGGTACACTATGTCCCATAGAAAGTTAACGTGGGACTGAGACTCCATTTTTGCTTTTTAAGTGGAAAAATGCATTCCAAGTCGTCTGGTATTTAATTTTCAATAATTTGACATTGGCTAGCATTAGGCTGGCAACATTAGTTTGTGATCTATGGTTGAAGAATCAAACATGTCCGTAACAGCTGGTGGAAAAATATATGTTTTAGGTGTATTTTGCGATATTTTGAGGTAAGTTCTTTTACATATTACGTTACATATTCTAAGTATTTCGAATTTAAGCTAATTTAATAAGCAAACATTTATTTACGACATGAAAAAACTGCCGATGGGACATTATGTCCCATCAGTCCTTTTGACAACTTTTTAATTATAGTACAAGAGCTTGTGGTTAGTTTTTTTACAGGAATTCGTACTCGAGTGGGTATATCGGTACGTAACCCGCAATGGGGCCTATGATTTAAAAATCTGAATGGGCTGCATGTGAAATTCAAGGCAGCGTATAATCAAACCTTTCGAACATTGATGTGTAAAATAAATTAATAAATAAATTTGCTAATTATTTTATGCATACTTCCCAATGTTGTATTGTATTCCAGATGACTTCAAGGGCGAAACGGGGAAAGGCGTCTAAATGATGATGACATCGCTGAGTATCTTGATGAAAAACGAAGACAGTTCTTTTGATGAGTCTGTTGGAAGTGATGATGTATACATTCCTCCTCAAAGTTGTCATAGAGGCTCTAGATCTGAAGAATTATTTGACTAGTAGTAGTGAGGAAGAATATGACGAAGAGTGGCTTGAAGAAATATATGTCTTACAAGCACAAGATACTGCAGTTAGAGAAAGTGTAAATGTAGACCATGTTAGCGCAGAAAATAGGGAAGACATCATTCGCGCTGCCGTTGAAGTCAATGCAGATATAGATAACGAGAGCTCTGAAATTCAAACGACAATTCAGAGAGACCTGTCAATGCAAATTTTACCTGGGACCAGTACTCGAAAATTTTACATCAAGAAAGACTGTAAGTATTCCAAGAGTCTGCCGCACGTCAGAATGTTTTACAGAAAATTCAAAGCCAACGGACATCTTTTTGAAATGTTTTCCAAAGAGTCTACTAGATTATATCGCAAAATGCACTAATTTAAGAATTGAAAAAGCAAGAAATGAGGTAGGAGACAGAGATAGCAGAGCTCGAAAACGAAGCTATATGACAACTACTGACAGAGGAGAAATAGCGATAGTTCTGGGCTGCACTCTTATAATGGGATATAACCAACTTCCGTCCTTCTCTGTCTACTGGTCCACAAAACCATCTTTAGGAAATACTGTTGCAAAAGCTGCCATAAGTCGTGACAGATGCAAGTTTTTTTTAGGAAAATTGTATTTCGCTAACCCCGAAAAACCCACTGATGCTTCTAAAATGTACTTTGTTGAGGATCTTCTAAATTGTTTAAAAAAACTTTGAAAAAATATAGAGGAGGACAGCTACATACAAAGCATTGACGAGTCAATGACTAAATTCAAAGGGCGTTCCAGTCTTAAACACTATATTCCGATGAAACCTGTAAACGTGGCATTAAAATGTGGGTACGTGCTGATTCCAGAGTGGGTATGCCTATGACATGGATATTTATGTAGGAAAAGATTCCAATCAAGAAAAATAACTTGACACTCGCAGAGAATGTACTTCTTACTCTGACATCTACCTTAATAAATCCAGACACTACAATCTGCTTTGACAGATTTTTACGTCCGTAACACTAATTGACATATTACAGTTTCCTTGCGTAGGGACATGCAACATGTCACGAAAAAACATGACAAAAATTTTGACAGAAAAAAAAACTGAAACAAGGCGAAATGACTTTTGTAGAAAACGGGCGTGATACTATCGCCGTTAGATGGCAAGAAACTAAAGATGTCCTCCTAATGAGTAACTGTCATGGAACTGATAGAACTGAAGTATCAAGAAAATTAAAAACTGGTTCCGTTATCACAGTACCAGCACCAGAAATCGTTGCTTTTTATAGACGAGCTATGTTGGGAGTCGATAGAAATGATAGAATGGTCGGTGAACATGAATTTGAGAGAAAATCTAGAAAAGTGGTGGAAAAAGGTGTTCTATCGATTATTGAAAATGGCGATAGTCAACTCTTGGGTAATATATAGAAAAAAAGTAAACAAATAAATGCGCTATGGAAGATATTTTAGTTGATTTGGCTCCAGAAATGTTGGAATTTGGCAAATAAATCGAAACGAAGACAAACCACAGCAACAAGTTCTGTTGAAAAAGGTGTAATAGGAAATCACTTGCCCCTGCAAATGAATTGTCGTAAAAGGTGCGTATTTTTATACTCAAAAGAAAAAAAACACACGCACATACACCTCATGTATGACTTGTAATAAATATTTGTGCAAGAATTGTTTCACACCCTGGCTTTTGGCTGAGTAATGTAATAAAATAAAGTACCTAATTCTGATACTGATCTCTTAGCCTATAATAAAAAAAGTATATTTTCCCAAAAATGAATGTGTTTTATTTCTCTCTAAGTTTATGAAAAAAATTATTCAATCACGTGTCTTTCATAACGAAAGTACTTAGAATAATTTGGTGAGTGTTTATTTTTTTATCCCTTTTTTTTAAGCAAGGACGGGTTATGTCGGACTCGCACCGACTAAAACCCCATGGTGTTCCACCCTAGTCGCATATTGGCAGGGCCACGGGAACGCTTTCGCACACTTCCGCGGCCCCCACCTGCGCTGGCCGCCCCATGGCGGCCCCTCCTCGGGAGAGGAACACTCCTCCCCCATCTTCTTCTCCGGTAAGGCGCCCCAGAACAAACACATGGCGCGCCCTCCTCCTCAGCCTCCAATTTCACATGCGCAACGGACGCCCCCGTGTCCGAAGCGCGAAGGCCATGGGGCCAGGAAAAACTAGCACTCAGGAGCACCAGCCTTCCTGACTCCAGCGGCGGATCTGGTCTATGGCTCCGCCAACAACCAAATTCGGCTGCGGAGGGTAGGGAGAGCGGCGCCTCGCAATACCGGCACTCCTCTCCCCCGCAGCCCCACCACCACCGCATCAACGTTGCGGCCCCGTTTGAGTCGCGGAGGATAGGGCGAGTGGCGCATCGCCATACCAACACTCCTCTTCCTCCGCGACTCCACCCCGGCTGCAGAGGTAGGGGTGGGGAGGACACCCCTCTCGCAGCAGCCCACCGACACACATCCGAAGTGGGCTCGTCATCAAATTAAGATAAAATCAAATTAAGATTCCAACGTTTTATCGAATGAAATCGTATCTAGCAATCATATTATACATATAAATGATATAAAAAGCACATTGTTAGAAAGTTAAATGATTGTTGAACTTACTATTTTTTTTTAAATCGAATAATTGCTATTTTTAAATAAAAAAGGGTTTTAGTGGCTTATGGTGTGGATTTATCAAGTCCGCAAGGCTTGCAAACACTCTAGCTTTTGAAAGTATAAATTTTTTTATTGGATAAGGGTGACAAACGAGTACACAGTCCACCTGATGGTAAGTGGTTGCTGCGGCCCATAGATAGGCCCATCAGATTAGGACGTTGCAATGGTTTTTGAGAAATATTTTAATGATATTCCGATATTAACCACTAAGTCACTGAATTCTTCTCCTGCGGTCGCCGAATCATTACTTAAACAAAATGTAAATGCGTGTACAAAGAATTTTACATATCATAAAGTATCATCAAAAGATATTGTAAAATATTTTAAAACTATTGATGTTAAGAAAACTGCGGATTTGTGGGGGATTTCCGTTAAAGTTATTGCGTCTATAATAGATACAATCGCGCCTCATTTAGCTATAATTTTTAATACTAGTATCGAATCTGATGTGTTTCCTGATTTAATGAAGTATAGTAAAGTAATACCTTTATTTAAATCTGATAGTACATTAGACACCGCCAATTTTAGACCTATTTCTGTACTACCAACACTTAGTAAGATTTTTGAAAAAATTATTCTTGAACAAATGTTAAATTTCTTTAATATAAATAATTTACTTCATAAAAATAAATTTGGTTTCACAAGGGGTCGCTCGAAAACTGATGCCGGTGTTGAGCTGATTAAATATATATTTAATGCATGGGAGAATTCACTGTATGCTTTGGGTATATTTTGTGACCTATCCAAAGCCTTCGATTGTGTTCACCATGACACATTAATCAGGAAACTTCAACACTACGGTGTAAGAAGTGATGCTCTTAAATTAATTATTTCATATTTAAGTAAGAGAACGCAAAAAGTTGCCATTAACAGTATGAGTTCTTCCGGGTCGATGGTACAGATGGGCATGCCTCAAGGCTCAATTCTAGGCCCCTTTCTGTTTCTTGTATACATTAATGACTTACCTTACATAGTACGAGATAACCATGATATAGTATTATTTGCAGATGACACTTCTTTAATTTTCAAATTAAGTCGACAAATGCTAAAATATGACGAAGTAAATAATGCTATATCTAAATTAGTAAATTGGTTCAATGTTAATAATTTGCATTTAAATGGCACTAAAACGAAATTTATAAAATTTATGACCCCAAATGTCAAACAATTAAATACTAATGTAATTTTAAATGGGGAGAAACTGAGTCTTGTAGATACCACCATTTTTCTTGGAATCACAATAGACGCGAAGCTTCAATGGAGCCCCCATATATCAAAACTAGCAAGCAGACTTAGTTCTGCAGCATATGCCGTAAAAAAGATAAGAAGTCTAACAAGTGTTGAAAAAGCTAGACTAGTTTACTTTAGCTATTTCCATAGCATAATATCGTATGGTATTTTGCTATGGGGACACGCAGCTGACACTGAAATTATATTTGTTTTACAGAAGAGGGCCATAAGAGCAATTTATGATTTAAAGCCTAAAGAGTCGCTGCGATAAAAATTTAAGGAAATTAATGTATTAACTTTGGCCTCTCAATACATTTATGAAAATGTAATGTACGTACACAAAAATAAAAGTAGTTTTACAAAAATGAGTGATATTCATTCTGTAAATACTAGAAACAGACACAAGCTAGTAGTACCGGTTACTCGACTCCATCGAGTCAGTAATTCATTCTTGGGGCGATGTATACGCTTTTACAACAAAATTCCAGAAAATATACAAAATTTGACCTGCTCAAAGTTCAAAAACTTTATTAAACTAAGTTTGTATAAAAAGGGTTATTATAGTATTAAAGACTTTATAGATTATAATAAGCCCTGGAAATGAGGTGATCGCTACCAAGCTATTTCTAATTTGTTGTGTTGTTAATTTGTGTAACATACATGATTGTAAGCTGTTATTTTAAAAAAAAAGTCCCGCTGGGTTTCTTGCTGGTTCTTCCCAGGACAGAGGTTTTTTTTTCGAACCAGTGGTAATTATACAAAAGAGTGACTTTTAATAAGCATTATTTATAATCTATATTGAATAAAAAAGTTTCTGTTTCTGTTACTGTTTCTGTTTCTGTTTCATAGACATCTACATCTATCCTCTATTACAATTCAAAATGTAGACCCGTGAGGACTAAGATGGAATGCCTCATTTCCGGTAAAAACGGCCTCCGGCCACCTGCACTCACCAAGCGAAACGCAGAGGTAAACCTCTACTTCACGCTGGTATTCTGTGAGGTCGTGGTACCACCCCGGTTCGAGCTGGCCCATTCGTGCAACAGCAAAAGCTACCGCTTGGCTCTACCACTGTTAAAATTGTTTAACTCAATCTATTTTTAAATCTCTTCATCTATAATGCTTGCTATATGCTTAAAAAAAAATTGTTTTGTTTAGCTATAATTAATTTTTTTCGGCACCAAAATGGCGAAATTTTCGTTGGTTTGGTAGCCTTGTATGTAAATTATTTTTCTAAATAGGCGGAAGCCGTACTGCGAGCTACAGCCACAGAGTACTTTACTCACTCAGTTCGGCGTCAGTCGCCGTCGTGAGTGGACATTGGTTCGGTTGTTTGCAGCGGCTCAATAATATCGCTGTACAAATACACAATATTCAAATAACCAAATTTCTTAAATACTTGATTATAATAATAATGAGAGATTTTTTTATTACAATATTTTAAAAGCACTGAATAAATAATAATAGTAAATACTAAAAGTAAGTAGTATAAATTTTTTTGTCATTCGTAACATTTTCATGGTTTTCGAGGGTGTTGAAGCCGATAGGGTTGTCGAAATGTAAATCCAAGGAGCCGGCTGCAATAGGTATAAATGTTTTCATCATGAGTGTCATTTTCATGGTTTTCGAGGATGTTGAAGCCGATAGTGCTGTTAAAATTTACATCCAAGATGGCGGCTGAATTAAGTACCAATTTTTTCATCATGGGTGTCATTTTCATGGTTTTCGAGGATGTTGAAGCCGATAGTGCTGTCGAAATGTAAATCCAAGATGGCGGCTGCAATAGATGTCAATTTTTTCATCTTGTGTGTCATTTTCATGGTTTTCGAGGGTGTTGAAGCCGATAGTGCTGTCGAAATGTAAATCCAAGATGGCGGCTGCAATAGGAATCAATTTTTTTATCATGGGTGTCATTTTCAAGATTTTTGAGAGAGTTGAAGCCGATAGGGTTGTCGAAATGTAAATCCAAGATGGCGGCTGCAATAGATATCAATTTTTTCATCATGGGTGTCATTATCATGGTTTTTGCGGGTGTTGAAGCCAATAGGGCTGTCATAATGTAATACCAATGTGGCGGCTGCAATAGGTATCAAGTATTTCATCATGGGTGTCATTTTCATGGGTGTCGAGGGTGTTGAAGTCGAAAGTGCTGGCGAAATGTACTTAAACTACTTTAAAAAATTCCTTATAATAAATGTATGAATAAATTCATTATTCAAGGTTTTCAGGGTAATATTAATGCCCTAAACCTTATTATTTTTCTAATATTCGTCAAACAAAAATTGTGTAAATAAAGCTAATCAGGTTGAGGTAAATTTGGGTTAAGTATATTTTGTTTAGATAGGGGAGACCGGGGCCACAATTAACAAAAATTGCATTTTTGTAGTACCTTCGAAATTATTAAATATTAGGACTTCATTTTAATCTGACATGATGCTTTAAATATTCAAGTATCATGTTATTAACATAAGTCAAACATTAAATAAGTGATGTCTTAAATGGAGCATTTTTCTCAAAAAAGTCAGTTGTTAATCCTTACCTCATCAACGGGGCTAGAATTAACAGCTCTGAGGTAAGTAATAACATTGTGTTATTCCAACTATTCAAGAAGAAAACAAATATATACATGGATATATTTTTTTTATTAATAAAAGTGTTATTAATACACACGTGTTTGGAGCATCTTTTATATAAATTGACATTACATATCACAAAATATCTAAACATGAAAAAAAAAATTAACCCGTTTAATTAATCGTTAAACTATTTTACTCGTAGATATCAATATTTTTTGGTCACTTTTTCTTAACATTTTTCAGTTTTTCACCGGTCATTAGTTATAGTTTTTATGCGCAGAATTAAACAATCATGCAAACAACGAGATGAGATGAGGTTGAAAATAGTATTTTTCTTTAACTTACACAACATGGATAAAATGTAGTTTTTTATAAAATCAAAAAATACTA
Organism: Parnassius glacialis; assembly: GCA_033319125.1. Lineage (NCBI taxonomy): Eukaryota > Metazoa > Arthropoda > Insecta > Lepidoptera > Papilionidae > Parnassius > Parnassius glacialis. The sequence goes on along the minus strand of JAVANC010000023.1, from coordinate 12,392,505 downwards.
AATAAATATCAACGATTAGGATCTAAATTAAGCATAACAAAAGGATATCTAGTCGTACTCATCATCCGAACTATAATTGAGCCAATTGAAAGATCTGATGTCTGTCACTTGATACACCCAGTTTGGGCTCAGCCATTGCAAGAGATATATTAAATCCTGTCACCACTGCTAAATCTTCATTATACCAGACGCCACAAACAATAAATAGCTTTCTTTCCCTAGATTATCGGTGAGAATGGCAGATTTTAAACCCACTTACGATTAAATTGAGCTTGTGGAGGAGCTTTTCAGTTAGAGGTCTTACACTTTCCATGAAATCAATAGCATCGTTTTAGCTTAGGGGGCTAAGTTTTTTTGTTCCTAACTCATTTCCCGCTGGCGCACCCGCTTTTTATTTACAAAATGGAATAGTGAAAAATGGCAGAGTGCAAATTCTTTTGCTACATTTCGGTAATTTCTGTTTTTCTCCATTAACTTCTAGCACAGTCAACTCGTAGACCCGTAGATTTGGTGCCTCGAGTAGTTTTCGTTTATACGTTTTCATGTTGTCATAAAAAACATAAAGTTATTACTTATACACAAACAGTTAGTTTCCTTGTTAATATTAGACCTCGTATCCGGGGTTGGTATTAACACGTTAATACTAACCGCGCCGATTTGTTAATTATAGCCCCAAAGACACATTTTTGGTTTTAAATTAATATAACCATATATTGTTTAATAACTTAGTCAAATTAACAATGAAGTGTTATTAAGTATAAAATATGCGTCTGAGGAAATAAAAAACAAAATCATAACAAACTTATTTTGAGCATAAATCAAGAAATTGTGAAGTTAAAAATGTTCGTTACTTACGTAAAAAAGAAGTCTGGTACGCAACTAAGTCGCACGATGCGCGGACCACATTTGACCAATCCCGAGTCATGCAGCATGATCTATTCAGGGTTTTAAAACATACGCTGAAGTTTAGTAAAATATAGTTTTAGAGAAATTCGCTTGTTAATATTTACCTCTGTTAATTGTAGCCCCGGCTTCTTTATCTTATTAGTACTATCTATCATTATTAGTACTATTCAGATAAATTAATACACACACACACACACACATATATATATATATATTATATATGTGTGTGTGTGTGTGTGCGTGTGTGTGTGTGTGTGTGTTTGTATTTGTATATATCAATTTATAGGTTATATTTTTAATTATCAAACAATAGTCATCCATAAGATAGGTTACTAGCAGCCGCTTTGCAAAGATCATCACGGTCTCCGCTGCAAAATACGAGTACAATATAAATAAATTAAAACTACAGTTTTTTGTATAAAACTGTACAATAGTTGAATTTTGTATTCAGTAAGGTTATAATTTGTGTTAGATGATAAATAACTTTAATCTGATGATGTAAAGAAAAGAAGAAGAAAAGTAATTTCAAACAATTTTTCATTTTCTAGCGTACCACGGTTCTGTAGAATGAGTGTAAAGATATGATGTCATCTTTTGGGGTAACTCTGTAGACAATGAAATGATATTTATAGCCCAAAAGAGATGTGTAAGGGCCATTGTGAAGTTAAAACAGACAGATAGTTGTAAACCAGTTTTTATTAGACTGAAACTGTTAACACTTCCATGCCTTTATATATATGAGGTAGCCGTTTTTTATTACGCATATTTCTTTATTTGACTGCCTACACAGTAAACGTTATAATCACAAAATATGTTTTCCATCAAACAAAAACAGCCCAATTTAACAAAAGTATATTTTGTATGGCCCCTCGAATTTATAACCATTTACCATTACACATTTTGAGATGCTCTAATAAAGATAAGTTAAAAAAACCGTTGAAGCAATTTCTTGTTAATAGGGAATACTACAGTGTGAAAGAATATCTAGAAACACAAATATGAAATTTAATAATTGACTGTTACATGACTCAGAGTAACTAAATTGACTTGACTTATTTAATATTATCTAATTGACTTATCGCTAATATTTTTGACTTTGTATCATGTTGATTGAACTCCAATTATAACTAGAGTATGTTTAAGTAATTTAATATAAAAGTAATAAAATGTGATGGATATTGCATGCCAAATGGCGGAATATAGCTGTACTAAATGTTTTTCTAGAAGTGATAAACTATGTAAAAACCAACTGTATCAACCTATATTCGCAATAAACGATTTGAATTTGAATTTGAATTTGAATTTTAATTTTTTTCATTTAATTTTTGAGGCATACAGGTGACGCAAAAATTTTTTCGACGCCAAGCATGTCGTATACCAGCACTAAAAATTTCAATGGACTATTTTGTGAGAATCGAAATCAGCTTGCTCACGTGCTATTAACATTTAAGGCATGCGTTTACGGCTTAAACTTATGCTTCCACTGCTTCAATATAAGAATTATATAATTGTGCCATAATATGTTTGGTAGCTTAAGAGAGAACCCCATTTCTTCCTGTGGCTGTCGTAAGAGTTGAATAAAAAGTAAAGTAATGGTTTACCGTACATATGTCGGCTGAGCACAAGCATCTTCTTATTTCTAAGAGGCGACTTTGGGGTATGCAAAAAGGCTCTTATAGTTTTAGATAAGATAGCGGTAATCTACTATCTCGTTTGCACCGAACGTAAAATACACATAACGGTATCTGGGAGCGGCGATAAAAGTACGACACGTTTGATACTGCAATCGCTATTCAATCTGCCAAACGTGAATTTTATGGGCTAATGGCAGTCACAATATCTATACAGTTTTTATTTGTATAAGGTTAATTTACTTAATTCAAATTATGTAATGATATGTAAATTTATATTTATGTAAATTTCACTGCTGGGTACAGGCCTCCTCTAATTTCAGAGAAGACAATGAAGCCATCTGCCCGCCGCGCTGCATTATTGCGTGTTTACAATTAAAAAAAAATATTGTTGTCGGTGAGAAACGAACCCAAGTTGTTCGCGGCTGAAAAATATTCGGCGAGCGCTTAACCCGTAAACGAACTCTGCTTGTGAATAATAATAATGTATTTTTAATATTTTATCATCCATCGTTGGTAAAATTTAAGTAAAAAAAATCCTAATATAACGAGTGTTTTTTAATAATAAATAGTTGAATATGTAAGTAGCTGATGTGACCCATGAATATCTGTAACCTACTTCAGATAAAGACGATACATTGTTACCCCTACGGGTTCAGATAAAATGCCTTATACTATGATAATAGTTGTTACTCTTTTACTAACTGTCTTACTTTTCAAAATGGAACATACATGAAAATAAAAATAGTTTTGTTAAACAATTTTGATGTACATTCTGTAAATATAACAAGCAAGAATAAGCTACTAATGCCAGTACTCGACTCCAGAGAGTCAGTAATTCCTTCATGGAAAAATGCTGGTATACGCTTTTGCTTTTACAATGAAGTCTCAGAAAATATATAAGGTATATCTTAATATTAGAGCTTAAGTTTTTTTTTTTTATACAAAAGCTAATGTTGATGAAAACATGCTGTTTTAATAGTTTATTATAAATAAATAATAGAATCATGAATGATAATAAACCCTTAGGGAATTAGAGACCATGTTTTATGTATACCACATTTCTATTTTTTTTAAATATTTAAATTTACAATATAATAAGAATATTATTTGTACGTAATTATTGATAAAATCCGCTTGGTTTCTTCCTGCTTATTTCTACAACAGAGATTATCCTATCCAAAACAATGGTAAAAGCATAAAATGAATTCTTTTAATACAATAAAAGGTTGTTCTGTTACAATATATTCTATTCTATTCAATTCCTACTACTGTACGTTTTTCTATGCTATTCTATTTATGATAAATGACTGCCTTCTTTTAAGCTCAGGGAGTGATTTGCAAGACATGAATAACCGTTATTTTAGATTTTTGTTTGTTTCCGGAACCATTGATTTAACTACTCCGAAGCTCTAACCTCCACGAACTCATAGAAAAACAATTCCAGGAGTCATCTAGGCTATATTTTATGAAACACATGGATTTTATTTGTGAAATCTAAACATTGATAAAATTAATGTTTTATAAATTCTCTATGGACGTCTCCGTGGCGCAGTGACTTAGAAATGAGTGTTGCGCTGGGGGCCGCGGGTTCGAATCCCCGCACGGAACAAGTATTTGAAATGCCTACAAATAATTGTTCCGGGTCTATATGATTGTCCTTGTGCAATTTATTTTTGTTAACTGCCTCCACGACACAGGAGGAATAAAAGAAAAAAAGAATAAAAATTTCTCTTACTAACTGTCAGACCTAACAAATATATACACAAAAATACAAAAGCTTTTTGGTTTGCATTTTTACATAAACTTATACATTCTTTCTTCCCTCTATGTTAAAGTTTAGATAATAGTTTTTTTTTTACATTTTTACTTCAACTCCAATTTACAACAAAACTATGGCGTTAAATGAAAATAACTTTGTAGGTATGATTAAATATATTTAAATTATATTTAAAATATTAAAAGTAGTTTTTAAATAGTTGAACTAATTACACAAATACCAGTATAACAGATCCGTAGATTTCTTTTGTTTAAGTTATATGCGGGTGCGGATAAAATCGCGGTTAATAGGTCGTATTGAATAAAATTATCCTTATAATGCACAAGCCAAGTACGACTTTTTGCTTAAACTACGAAATGATAGTGGGACATACTCATAACATGGAGTGACCTATTTCCCAATATGATGGATCGACACAATCCGAATATAGCTGAGCTTAATACGACGCTAAATTTCAATTTGAATGGCTCTGCAAGTCACGAGGGTGAATAAGTTCGCATTTAAAGGAATAATTGTTTTATTTTTTGATATTATCATAAATATAATATGTCAATAGCTTTCATTATTGTGTACTTCAAATTTAAATTATTTGATGTTTCATTTAAACCTAGAAAACTATGTAAAATAAAGTGTATTAGGAATATTTTCTGTATTGATCAATTATTTATCTTATTTTATATGATTACGGTATAATTTCGTTATTTGGTGATTCAATTAGAAAATTTGTCACTAATTTCGTCCTTTGGATATCATATGATGTAACTGGGGAAGACGAACGGAAACAAAAATGTGAATAATAGGTGATAGTTTCTCTATTACTCATTTTTAACACGCTTTTATTAGCTTGGTATGTAACTATGTAACGGAATTTTTGAATGTGATTTTCATCCTATTTAAAACATCGGATTGTTTTGAACTGCGCACACTTATCAAGGAGCGATGAAAATGCAATAACTTAAATAGTTTGTCCCATTAAACCTTGCTAGGATTCTCAGGATATGCGAATAATTCGTAAAACAACTACGATTTCTGTCAGTTCAATTGACTGTACGAGTATGCCGCGTAAAAGAAATTCGTTCAAATAAAAACACGTTTTTGTGTTTAGCCACACTTAAAAATAGAAAATAAATAATAGTTTAAAAAAAAAACTAAAACAAAACACGCTTTTGTAGATCACCAACCTAAAAAGTAGAGTATAATTTTCATTAACTTTAACTGTAAAATAGTGATTGACAAAAAAAATAATTTTATTGTAAAAAAGCGTGGGGTGTTTGATATCGTTTGTTTTATAAATAATTTTGTGGATATTTGTAAAATAAGCGTCATTATAGAAATATCTAGAAAAAAACACCCCACTATTTTTTACAATAAACTGATATTTTTATGTTAATCACTATTTTTTTAATTTTAAACTTATTGAAAAATTATTTTCTACTTTTTATTTCAGTTATCTACAAAAGCGTGTTTTTTTTAGTTTTTGCCCAGATTATTTATTTTTTGCCCAGAAGTCCGTCTGTGTAGATATACCACCCTGATTCCTATTTCTGCCACCAAGTGGGAGTGCCTGTACTGTTGTGTTCCATTCTTGAGGATATAGAAAGCCAATACAGTTAAAGGCTGTGAGGCATTATATCGTGGTAGTCAGTGGAGACAAACGCATCTGTTTACGTATTTATAAAACAAAAACACGTTTATGAACAAAACTTTTTAAAAGGGGCCCCACCCAGCGGTGAACTGTTTACCATCAGATAAGCGAAGAAACTTAAGTTGAGCAAAAACTACATATTTCATAAATGTAGTGGTGACCTAACCATCACTCCAACAAAATTTTGTCCAGTAAGTGGTTAAAAGGTAACTATAGGAAACGCAAGAATAATCTAATGCGTTCCGATATAAATATAGTGGTATATTATCTCGGCTAATCGTAATTAAACGGACTGGTGACAGAAATACTTATTCCATATGGAAGGCCTATATTTGGCAGTGGACTTTTGATATTGCTATAACAGTAACAGCAGCATGAACCTGCTATTTTAGATGGTATTCTGTGAGACCGTGGTCCTTCCCCGGCTAATCCGATACATTAATGCCACAAACATAATTAACTGCAGCATGGCTCTACCACATACACGTTTCTACCAACTTTTTATTTTTTGTGTCTGTATCTGATGTCACATAACGGTTTGGACATATTATAAGCGCATCTCACGCGAGTAGTTATAGCCTCAGAAACAGTGGGTCAATCGTATTACGTAACCATACACCTCGGTACTGTAATAAAATCCCTGTGGAGCTGATATCTTTAAAGTGTATGGAAGGTTTCCTCGTTTATTGAAATCTGCCTGTATAACAATATAATCATATCTAAATAGTACATACAGACGTTATTGTGTCCCTATATTTGTTCGTCTAATAATACCTAGTAAATTATTGACAGGACACCACAAAATAATACTAGAAAAGCAATAGATCAAATGTCCCATATTGTGGGATCGGACTTGACTTGCAGTTTGATTTAACACGGTAAATCCCTGTTCTGTTACATACGGACCCTCGGTATTATATAATTTGCAACGCAAGCCGATCGAATCAATACAGCTTTTCACTACAATTTAGTTACCATTATTTTTATATGAGAATAAATTTTAATAAACAATAACAATAATAATATGCTTTATAAAATGAAAGAAACTTACCTTCACGTTAGATTTTTTTATCATTTTTTGTTTGGGTTTCACATATATTGTACATAATTGTATTGATAGAAAAATGTTTATTTTTGTACGTTTATAGGATCGGAAAACGTATATTGAAAATTATAATTGTATTATTGTTCTGATTCAAACAAGCGAATTCTCTTAAAGCATCAACCTTTCTTCACTGCATTGCTTTGTTTCAGACAGCAAGTTGTAAATCTGCTTATATGAAACGATTAACAACGTGCCTTTTGGACGCAATAGTTAAACAGTTGAAATCATCATTATGTAAGACTCACGTGACAGTGCAATGGATAACTAGCAATAATAATCCTAATAATAATAATTCCAATTTGCCCAAGCAGATGAGAAAACTTTATAGATAACCCAAAATAATTCATTGACAAGGAATCATGGAATGACCAATATTTTTTATTAAAAATCAAGATCTCAAGTATTCAAGAAATGCTAATCGTTAAAAATGTGCATCACGTTCATTTTAATTATCTAATATATTTTACTTTCTAGTGAGATCAAAGCTGCAAGCGACACAGAAATATTCTTAGAATCTATTAAAAAACGTCATAAAGAACCCTAAGTGGTCGCGCCTTACCGGCTAATGGCCGAACATAATTCTCTAAATAGCCCGAAGTTCTAAACAATTTCTGTGCTCATTAATTTAGTCTCCAAGTAGGTAGACAACTGTTTATTTTTTAGAGATAACACTATTTTTGTGGTAACCGTTGGTAATAAATTAAATTATACTAATCTTAACGTTTACAGCATATAAAATTATTTATAGACTATTTATGTATGTGTTCTGTAATATGTTTAAAATAAAAATTGATGTTGATAAACGCTATTTAATGGATTTAATTGTTATTTAAAATTTAGTAAAGGATTAAGTGTTCCATACAAACTTAAATTCAGACATTTTTTAAACTTATGTTTGTAAAAGTCGTTTGGTTTTAAAAAAAGGTTATATTAGACAGTCGTAAAACCAATCCATGTAGGTAGTAATGAATGAATGAATGAATATACTTTTATTGTACACCACGAACCAATATACAAATGTCATAACAAAAATCAGATTATAATATTATGTACAATTTGGCGGCCCTTATCGCTACATAGCGATCTCTTCCAGGCAACCAAAGGTGTAAAGTAATACAAACAATGAATAGGTAGGTGGTAGGTGGTGCAATATATATATACAAATAGTAAATGCAAAAAAAAGATATAAATAAGTAAAGTAATACATGAAATAATATAAAATTACTAACACATATACACATATACATACATACATACATATATAAATATACATATACATACATATACACATATATATACATAAAATATACACAACACATATATATCAATATACATATAGTATACGAAATTCCTCAAACAACAATATAAAGCTGATAGATATAATAAATACATATACACAGAGTCTATCCTAACGGATGTCGAACGATTAATGCTCTCTTAAGTAATCGTTTAAAGATAACAAATAGTTTGTGCCTCACGTATATGCAAAGGTAGGGCATTCAGAGTTTAATAGACTGGACAGTAAAAGATTTATTGAAAAACGATGTATTGTGAGATGGTACACTTAAAATGAATTTTCTAAAAGAGCGTAAAGGTTCCCCCGGAAGCCCCACAAAATTAAACTTCTCCTTTAGATAGGGAGGACCTTCAGCATAAAATTTAATAACCCCCTCAAGCCCACTTTAAATCATACCTTTGACTTTGTTATTTGCCTTAATAAGGTCCACTAAAACTTTTAATACTTAGATAACAGTACGGTGATCTCGTAAATAATAAAATAAAAAAATATCTTTTAATAAAAATTAAATAAAATTTAACGTTTATATTATAAATAATATTGATATATTTTTATTAACCAAACTAAAGTAACAAAGGAACTTACAGTTTACCTTATAGAAAATGGATGGATCTTTGAGAATCACAAAGAATCACTCGGATCTTTTAAAATAAATTTGCGCTAGTATTCTGTAGAAAGCATTTTTTTTATAGAATAAATGTGACAGTAAGTGGTTGCTTGTGGTCCATAAACATATTCATCTATCCTCAATTGCGAAATAAAATGCAGATGCGTTGTCAGCAGTAAGGACTTAGATGGAATTCCTCTTTTTCAGTAAAAACGGTATCCGGTTCTCAACACTTACATACGAACCGCTGCAGCTTTAAACCGCTATTTTAGAACTGACCCATTCGTACTGCAACAATACAAAATATAGCTGCAGCATGGCTCTACAAAGTATACACAAGACAAACCACACACACACACACACACACACACTTTTTGAAAAAATTAATTTTGGATCAATTGTTAATTTTTTTTAATACAAATAAATTACTTCATAAAAACCAATTTGGATTTACAAGGGGTCGCTCGACGTCTGACGCCGGCGTTGAGCTTATGAAATATATTTTAATGCCTGGGAAAATTCACAGGATGCCTTAGGTGTTTTCTGTGATCTTTCCAAGGCTTTCGATTGTGTTCATCATGAAACATTAATCAGGAAACTACAACATTACGGTGTAAAAAATTGGCCGCTTAGGACTTATTACTTCATATTTAAGTAACAGAACTCAAAAAGTCGTGATAAATGGTAAAAGTTCCTCCGGATCGGTAGTATTAAATGGGCGTTCCTCAGGGCTCGATTCTTGGCCCATTCCTGTTTTTAATCTATATTAATGACTTACCTTATCTTGTAGGGGACAATCACGATATGGTATTATTTGCTGACGATACCTCTTTAATTTTCAAACTCAAACGGCAGTTAAATTAATTATGACGATGTAAATAATGCTCTATCGAAATTAGTACATTGGTTTAACGCCAACAATATGCTCTTAAACGGCAATAAGACAAAGTGTATTAAATTTACAATACCTAATGTAAAACATTCGAATACCAATGTGCTATTAAATGGGGAGAGTTGAGTCTTGTGGATACCACTGTTTTTCTCGTATAACTATTGACGCGAAACTTCAATGGGGCCCCCATATATCTAAATTAGCAAGCAGACTTAGTTCTGCAGCATATGCTGTTTAGAAAGATTAGAAGTCTCACAGATGTTGAGACAGCTAGATTAGTGTATTTTAGTTACTTTCATAGCGTAATGTCTTATGGAATTTTGCTATGGGGTAATGCGACTGATATTGAAGCTATATTTGTTTGCAAAAGAAAGCCGTTCGGGCGATTTATAACCTAAATTGTAAAGAGTCCCTCAGACAAAATTTTAAATAAATAAACATATTAACTTTGGCATCGCAATATATTTATGAAAATCTAATGTACTGTACATAAAAACATAAATAGCTTTAATAAGAATAGGATGTGCATTCTTTAAACACTAGGAACAAACATAAGCTTGTAATACCAGTTACTAGACTCCACAGAATCAGTAATTCATTTATGGGGCAATGTATACGCTTTTACAACAAAATCCCAGAACATATTCAAAGTTTATCAATAAACAAGTTTAAAAGTTTTATTAAAGAAAAACTGTACAAAAAGGGTTATTATAATATCAAGGAATACATGAATGAAAATAACCCCTGGGAATAAGGTGATCGCCACCATGCTGGTTCTCTTAAAAGTCATTTAAAAAATTGTATAAATGAAATTATTGTTAAGTGAACTATGTTTGAAAAAAAAGTCCCGCTGGGTTTCTTGCGGTTCTTCCCCAGGACAGAGGTATTTTCCGAACCAGTGGTAAATAAAAAATGACTTTCAATAAGAATTATGTAATAATCAATATTGAATAAAAATATTCTATTCTATTCTATTCTACACACACACATATATATAGTATATATTATATATATGAACACATATATTTACCGTGCCGTTGGTGGCTAAGAATATCCACTACCCCATATTTTCCCGTGGGTGTTGTATGCGGCAACAGTGAGAAACAGGCAGTAGATAGCAGCAGCATCTTTCTGATAACAGCAATATTATAATAAAAAACTTCAGTTGCCAACCCCGCTCGCCAAGCGTGGCAACTTTGGGAATATGATGAAAGGTACGAAGAGGCCGGCCCCCAGTGCCTGGCGTCCCCGCTATTCCTGGCTACGGTGACGACCATGGTAACGGCGGGGCAGGGGGGTGTTTAGAATCTCCAGTGAAGATTCGGTTGCCACCTAAGACGACTCAACCTGGCAACATATAACGTACGTACCCTGAAGACTGACGAGAAGATCCTGGAGCTGGAAGAAGGGATAGACAAGTTACGCTAGCATTTTATAGAATTATTCGAGGTCCAAAGAGACTGAAAAGGACACGGTAATCCTCAAATCCGGCAACTTGTTCTATCACCGGGTGGGCGAACATCTTTCCCAAGGTGATGTCGGGTTTATCGTCACAAGTCTCTCGTTAACAATTTTGTAAAGATTGGAAGTGGGAGTAAGAGGGTTGCGTACTTTATACTCAGAATCACCAAACGGTATTCGTTGAAGTTCATACAGTTTACACACCAAACTCGGCATATCCCGATGAGTGTTGGAGGAAATGTATGAAGAATTTTCAAAGCCCTGCATTCCTCAAAAACCCACTATTCAGAGTTAATGGGAGACTTCAATGCTAAACTAGCCACGAGAGTAAACGGTCAGCTGAAGATAGGGAAATTTCAAATAGGACAACGGAAAACAAGGGGCCAGCAGCTGACCGACTTCATGGTGAAAGAGGGACTTTTTGTGATGAACTCTTTCTTCCAGAAACGGCCCCATAGAAAGTGGACTTGGTAGAGGCCCCCAACGGTTCGACAAAAAATGAGATTGACCTTCATTATGACGACCAGACGACAACTGTTCAGTGATGTCTCAATGATCGCGAGGGTGAAAACTGGTAGCGGTCACCGAATGGTTAGAGGCGCACTGAACTTTAACGTAAGTTGAAGAGGTCTTGTTTTGACGCCAACGCTTCGTCCTCCTCAGGCGGTAGTCCAAAGTCCGAAACCATTCAGCTTGACTTACAAAACTGTTTTCAGTGCTAGAAGTCTGAAATAAAGTCGGCGATATGAACGATAAGCTCTTGAAAACTGTGCAAGCGGTAGGAGCCAAGTTCTACGAGACCCACCGCAGAAGAATACAAAAACTCTCTAATCAAACTATTAATTTTATGGCTCTAAGACTAGGAGATTTTGAGTGAGATTGAGAGTTTCTATGGCTCGCTGTTCACGTCATCGTTGGAACCACACGCAAGTGTGAGTAACGATCAGAAAGCAAGTCTTATCCGACACTATTCCGATGATATTGCTGACGGCAGTATGAGCGAGATTAGCATATCTCTTTAGCACTTTAAAACGGCAACACCCCAGGTTAGTATGTAATAACTGTGGATCTTCTGAAAGCGGGTGGAAAATCAGAACCTCTCTAATTCCGGTCGCCATGGTGGCACTACTCCAAAGGCGTGAAACAGAAGTCCGGTGGTCTTGTTCTTCAAGAAAGGTGACAACGCTCTCTTTAAGAACTACAGACCGATTTCCCTTCTAAGCCGCGTCTACATGCTGTTTTCGAGATTTATTACTAGTAATCTCGCACGCAAACTTGACGAAAAAGCCGGTTTCCGAAATAGCTTTAGTAACATGGATCACATACATACCCTTCAGCAATTGTACAGAAGAACGGAGAGTACAATCTGCCACTTTGTCTTGCGTATGTAGACTATGATTGCGGACTATTAAAAAGCCTTTGAATGCGTTAAAATGTGGGCGGTGCTACAGTCCCTTCAGCGGTAATAAGTTGACTGTTGGTATATCTATATGCTTAAGCGTTTATACAGTGGGGCTATCCGAGTACAGAAACAGAGTACGAAACCTATCCATCTGCAGAGAGGTGATAGCCAGGGTGACGTTATATCCCCGACATTGTTAACCGATGCATTGGAAAACATTTTAAGGCTACTGGACTGGAAATGAAATGTATTAACATCAATGACCTCAATAGTGTTTCCCAACGGATAGGTCTTAAGATGAACATGGACAAAACAAAGATCATGTTTAATGTCCATGTAACACTTGTGCCGGGAGTTGTTGGGAGCACTAAGCTCGAAATTGTTGACGAGAATGTTTACCTGGGACAAATAGTCCGACTAGGTAAGTCCAACTTCGACCGAGAGGTCAATCCTCGGATTCAACTCGGTTGGGCAGCGTTCGAGAATTTACGGCACATCTTCTCGTCAGGTATACCTCAAAACTTGAAAACGAGACTATACAACCAGTGCGTGTTGCCAGTGAAGACCTATGGAACTGATACGTTGTCCTTCACTGCTGGCCGGATGAGAAAGCTAAAGGTCGCTCAGCAAGCTACGGAGAGGGCTATGCTCGGAGTTTCTCTGCGTGATAAATTTAGAAATGAGGATATCCGCAGTAGAACCAGAGTGACCGACATAGCCCAACGGATTAGTAAGATGAAGTGGCAATGGGCCGGCCATATAGCTCGAAGAAACGACAACAGATGGGGAAGAAAGGTTCTGGAGTGGTGGCTTCGTACCGGCGGACGAAGTGTAGGGCGTCCCCCTACTAGATGGAGTGACGACCTGGTAAGATATGCAGGAAGTCGATGGATGCAGGTGGCTCTGGACCGTGTTTTGTGGCTTTCCTTGGGGGAGGCCTATGTTCAGCGGTAGACTTGTGAAGGGCTGTAATGATGATGATGATGATAATTTTAAGGAGCCACCTCTTAAAACCGTTTCTCTATTGAAAGAACTGACCACCTGGTGGTTACTGAAGTTAAACATTTAGTTATAAGCTTTAAACCAATATTATGTTGTTATTTTATTTTCCTGCGGCCAACCCTGTATATAAGGCAATGTAAACAAGATAATTTTTCGTACATTTAAAGTATTTAGATTAGCAATATATTTTAATAATCGTTTTTTGTTTACATTGCCTCTTCTCCCAACAATAATTATGTGCTATTAGAGCAAAATCTACTAGCTAAAACTTCATTCATTATATGTATTATAAATATATGTGTAATGCTTCATTTATTATATGACAAGTTAATAGTAGTAAAACATGGAATATTTAATAATTAACTTATTTATAGATTCCCTGTTTGCTATAACGGCCCATAAATAGTCTACAAATGAACTTGAGTTTAATTAATAGAATCAGGCGTTACCTTGCGGAAATCAAATATATTGGCTGATATTAAAAATTAATATGTCTATAGCTATTAGCTATACAAATATTAATTTAATACAAAATATTATCCACGGTGGTGTGTTTTTCTTAGCGTACTGTTTTTGGGAGTAGCGGTGTCGGGGTTGTGGTGACGCGTATAATGCACACAGCTGGAGGAGGGCGAGAGATGCTTTTCAAACTGGGTAAGACATATCATTTTATTTTTTAGACCATTTATTTACGCGGATCTTTGCGTAATTAATTTTTAACATCTTTGAGAATCAGGTCTCGTTGGCGGTTTACTTTGTTTATCATAATTACCACGTTTAGCGCTTAAGTTAAATATCGATTGCGGTAAGTGTAAGTAAAGATACAATGCGTTACGCGTACGATTATGTCGCTCTTTTTACACTGCTGTTCGTTAACGGTCTCGTTATTTACAGCTGCTGAGAGGGAAGGTATTACGATTACCATTACAGCTTATCAAATCCCACTGCTAAAACTAAGCCTCCCCTATTTGTAGAGGTTATATAACACATAGTTGCCACGCTTATCAGGCGGGTTGAAAATCGTAATTTTTATATTTTGAATTGGTATCAGGAAGATGTTTTTCTCTGTCGCCACTTACGACACCCTTGGGACGATATGGAACAGTGTATATTCATACACCTTCACTACACGGTGGAGGAGGCACTTATTATTATAAATATTACTTATTATTATATGTGTATAACGTCAGTTATCCTGAAAAAGGAAAATGCTTTGTCTTAACGACTGTCAGAAGCGTCATTAGCAAAAAGTAGGTGATTAAGGACGTGCGTGATGAGACTTATAAGCGGTTGTGTTATGAATTAATATAATATGTCAGCTTACTCGACTTTCCTTTACTTAAGTATAAAATTAATATTTTTACAAAGTATCTACAATTACCATCGCGATATTGTAGACAATATTTGCGTGAGTTATAAAGTTCAATTAAGAAAGAAAACTATTTTGACGTTCATATTTGTTTAGAAATTGTTCCAGATCCAATGTTTTGAGTTGCAAGCAGACCCTTAACAAAAGTAAGCATAGATTTTGTACAGTCATGTAGGCACGTAGTAGATTATTTATATGCACATCACGTAGTAATTATTTAGTCAGGTTAGTGTGTTAATAAGGAGTTGATTAAATTACACATAGATATCTACATCTATCTTTGATGAAAAACCGAAGCGCAAATGTTTTGTCACCCTGAGGACTAAAATAGCATGCCTCGTTTCCAAGGGTCTGTGGCGGCGCTGTCGTCACGCTACAAGCAAACCACATCGAAGCCTAAATCGCGCTAACAAAGTTCCGAAGTTAAATCAGTATATATAGAATAGCTCCTAACTGCCACTCGGAGCGATGGCCGCTCCCCGGGCAGAACATCTTGCCCGGCGGGAGATCTCCCCTTTTCCTTCCACCCGACTACACTGATGATCCCGAGGTGATATGACCATATTGGTGACCACCCGACGTGATTTAAACATGCAACCAACAAAGCTTTGGAAACTACACCTTCAAACCTTAATCATTCTCAAGTACTCCATTCATTCGCTACCAAGCAGATATTGTCTGCAGTTTTCACATTCTGCAAGCCACCTAGCTTTACAAAGGTTCATCGCAGCACTGGAATAATAATGCTTCCTGTTCCAAACTACTCTCTGCGCTACAGTGTTCGGCACGGCTCTGAGCCTTACTGCTCGCCTCTGCTTCACGGCACTCTCGCAGATTACATGCCTTCTTCTCAACTCACCGCAGACTACAAGGCAATCCCTGGCACTTGCTCCGGCTCATCGTTCTCACCGGCATCACTTGTAAGTGCGTAGTACGGCATGCCTTACACACCGGCATAACGTTCGCACCGACGTCACTTGCCCTTACGCACACAGCATGCATTCCCCACCGGCATTAAGGAAGCACCGGCAATCGGACTGCACTATCGACCTCCGGTCTGATCAGGGGGGTGATGTAGCGGCGCTGTCGTCGCGCTACAAGAGAACCACATCGAAGCCTAAATTGCACTAACAAAGTTCTGAAGTTGAAGCAGTATATATAGAATTCCTGGCCGGATCACCGCCCTGGGACCTAGAGGCGAAAGTACTCGCGTCAATATATCGATGGCGCGAGGAAGACCGGGTGCGAGGCTCGAGGCCGGTGCAGCGGCAGATCGCGCTGCGCCGAGAGGAGCTCTGTCAGGTCTTGGTGGCGGAATGGCGGCAAAGGCTTCTGCGCCCTACCGTCGGCCTCGCTACCGTCGAGGCGATCCGGACAGTACTCGATGACTGGCTCGGGAGAAAGCACGGCTCCCTGTCGTTTAGGGTGACGCAAGTGCTGTCGGGGCATGGCTGCTTTGGCAAGTACTTGTGCCGCATAGGCAGGGAGCCGGACGCTCGGTGCCACCACTGCTTCTATTGCGGGGAGGACACGGCTCGCTGAGTGTGTAGCTTGGGAGGAGCAGCGCCGTGTCCTCAAAAATAAAGTAGGAGGCGATCTGTCGCTGCCGGCCTTAGTGCGGAAGATGGTCGGTAGCGCAGAGTCGTGGGACGCGGTGGTGTTTTTCTGCGAGGACGTGATGTCGCAGAAGGAAACTGCGGAACGGGAAAGGGAGATCTTGACTCCCTTCCCCGGCCGCAAAAGGCGCACCGGGCGCAGGAGATGGGCAGACAACGCCCTTTTCCGGCCCCCATGAATGGGTCCAGGGGCGAGGGACTTGGGGAAGCCCCCGCCACCCCTTTTCGATAGACCCGAGGCGGAGGCGCACGTGGGTGTTTACACCCATACACGGGGTAGTTGAACACCTCACTACCCCGTGCAGGAGACGAGGCCCGGACCGACCGGGCCAGCACTAGTGTGAGGCTGCGGAAGAATTTGGATTCCCGTGGCCCCACGCGCACGTGCGAGGAGACACCAGGGTGATTTTAGCCGGTAAGAGTCCGGCACGCCCCTCCGCCTTTCCCCAGGCGGAGGTAGTCCATGAGGATTTCCCCCCGTAAAAAAATGCATATATAGAATAGCTCCGAACTGCCACTGGGAGCGTTGGCCGCTCCCCGGGCAAAACACCTTGGCCGGCGGGAGATCTCCTCTTTTCCTTTCACCCGCCACAGGTCTTCGGATCTTTACACTCAACATACAAAACTAATAGCATTAAGTTACTATTTCACGCTGGTATTCTTTGAGGGTGTGGTCCCTCTCTTATCGAGCTGACCATAATAAAACTGCAGCAAGGCTCTCTTTGCAAAAATAAAACCTTTTTTAGTTATATTATACATTTAAGAAGTCTTCAATAAGATCTATTGGATAAAAGAAACATATTAATTTAAACTAAGTTAATCGGAAACTTTCCTCTCGTTTTCCTTGAGAGCTTTTCTATTTTACGCCTCACGAAATACAATCAGTGGTCGCGTGGTCTGTGAAATAATGAAAATGGGTTTTGAATCTTCTAAAACAATTTTGAATAGAGAAACTTCTAGTAGGTTGTTGTACTTTGTAATCGATTTTGCTCAAATCGCGCTTGTTCATCGTTTTGAGGAACATTAAAAGATAATTTTAAATTAAAATAACGATTTTAAATTAAGATAACATAGGCCTACGGCTGGACTTAGATTTTATTATTAAGAACGTGTTCATCACTGGACACTTTTAACGGACTTCATCACCGAAATGTAATATTTAATTTTTCGGAGGTTACGATCCCTTCATCATAGACTAATTAGCATCGATAAAAATCGAATTCTAATAACTTGAGTTTTTTACTGGGGACTTTGATTTTGCCACGCTTGTCTCTCATTGATCATTCCATCACTATACCAACAAGTCAGTCAAACCACGTAATTCCAAGTCTATCTCAGTAACGACTTAAATTCGACACCGCTGGGCATGGGCGGTTTCTCATATATTATGTAGAATACAGGAACCTGCCGCATTGCCTTAATACGTGTTGGCGTACTTCACATGTCCTCAATTGTTTTTTCGATTTCTCATACATGCCTGTTACCTCACGATCTTTTCCTTCACAAGTAAGCATAATTTCATATTTTTATTTTTTTTAAAGCGTTACCACGCACTAGGATTTTCTCCTGTATCGAGGCAGTTCACAAACACAAATTGTACAAGGACAAACATCCAGACACGGAACAATTATTTGTAGGCCATACAAATACTTGTTCCATGCGGGATTCGAACCCGCGGCCCCCAGCGCAGAAACACATTGCTAAGCCACTGCGCCATGGAGCCGAATATGTCTAATCAGCACATAAAATTGCATTTTTATACAGATAGGTGCTAGAAACAACAATCGACTTATGTATATGCTTACAGTTTTTATTTTTATTTTAAAATGAGCGTTTATTTCTAGGGCTACTAAGATTATGTTAAGTTGTGACGGTTTTTATCAGAATGTTTTAGAAAAGCCACGAGCAATTAAAACCTTGTGAATTTACACGTAAATATTTTTACTTCAAAACGTCATTTTATAAATTATATAATATTATCCTCTCACTCGCAATTTATCTCAATTACTTACCATTTAAGCGCTTCAGAGGAACACTACAGCTGCTTTTATTAATCCCTTCAACGTTCGAACAGGTGCTTTCAGCTGACATTGATATAAATCCTTTACATTTATTTAGATTCTGCTATAAAATATATTCAAAGCATTTGCTTGAAAGTACAATTATATTTAGAACAATTTTAAGCGTATTAATAAAATGTTTTGTTTAGTATTATATAATAGTGAACATACATAATACATATACATACATAATGTTGTAATTATTTGAAATAAAAAAATCTATTTAATATTAATTTTTTTTTATTCAATTATATATTATTTTAAAGTAGTTAAATAATATAGAAATCCAATATAAATATGAAAATACTAAAAACTATAATAATAAATTAAAAAAAAATGAGTTGATGAGTCTGAGTATGAGTATGGGCGGCATCAGAGGCAGCTGAACTGAGTAAGTGGCGCAAATATGAGTCTCTGAGAGATGACTACATATTTGTGCCATTTGCTGTAGAGACTATCGGTCCGTGGGGTCCACGTGCGGCTGGTCGTTGCTGCTGGTGATAAGAGGGCTGGTTCTTTCCTCGCTCAAAGGCTAAGTATAGCCATTCAGCGGGGAAACGCAGCGAGCGTTCTTGGCACGATACCGAGGGGAGTAGGACTATATGATATTTAAGTTTCTAGTTTTAGTTTTTTTTTAAATAATATTATATTTATTTGGTAAATATATTTTTTATATCTATTATAATATTTATTAATTATTATATTTATTGAATATAAATTTTATTTTATATTTATTTTTTAAATAATATTATTATATTATTGGTATAAATATACCAATTCACGAAACCAATTCAACTGCAGAAACGCGTAAGACGTGTCAGATGTGTGAGGAAGCATAAAGTCATTCACTGTGCGATAGAAAGGATGTAATAAATGTCATAACAGAAAAACAAGAATAAAAGACATAGCCCAGCAAATCTGAAGTAGCAATGAATTGCCTCTGTAGTTCGAAAAACCGACAACCAACGGTAAAGAAAGCTTCTCTAGTGACAGCTAACTCGCCTGCACAATGTTGGGGCGACCCCTCACTAGAAAGGGTGATGAATGAAATGTGCCGCTATTCGGTGGATGCAGATGGCTCAGAACCATTATTTACGATAATCTATAGAGGAGGCTATGAAATACAAGCAAGTCCACTGTTGAACATTGTATAGTGTAATGGTAAAGTGTAATACAGTCACTGTTATATATCATAATAATGTATTATATAATGACTTTCTCGTTGATCTAGTGGTTCTAAAAGACACTGCTGATTATGAAGTCCCGGGTTTGAATCCTGGGTCGGAGAAAAAAAAAATCAGTTATTGAGTTTTTCTGTCAAGAAACTTTCAGTTGCTATCCGTCGTCAGAAAGTTGGCGACGTCTCACACCGTGCCTCGGAAAGCATGTAAAGCCTTTGGTCCTGCGCCTGATCTCCCTTCGGTCGTGTCGGCTTACCATCCCATTGGACTGTGAGAGTAAGGAAATAGAGAGTGCATCTGTGTCTGCGCATACCTTTGAACAGTATAATCCTGTCCCTGTGCAGATGGCTAGTCTCCGCTGAGGCATGCCGCCGTGACCGTAATTTGACAGTCTTTGATTATTTATGATTTGACTTGATTATATAAGAATAGAATAGAATAGAATATTTTTTATTCAATATAGATCACATGTGTGATTTCAATTCTTATTGAAAGTCATTTTTTACTTTACCACTGGTTCAAAAAAAACCTCTATCCTGGGAAGAACCAGCAAGAAACACAGCGGGATTTTTTAAAAGCATTTTTACATTAATGATTGGTAGATACAACATTTATTTTAGAAACAGCTTGGATGCGACCACCTCATTACCAGGGGTTATTATCAACCATGTATTCATTTATACTATAATAACCCTTTTTATACAGTTTCAACTTAACAAAACATTTAAACATTTAAGATAACCAGATCACAGGTATCTAGTTGAGTCTAAGGAATCAGGCGATTTCTTTAAATTAAGTCTATTAAATTTGAAATTGCGATATTTTGAGTCATCATCATCATCACTATTACAGCCCCTCACAATTACACTGTTTAACATAGGTTTCTTCCAAGGAATGCCACAAAGCACGTTCTTGAACCACCTGCATACATCGACTTCCTGCATTTCTTACCAGGTCGGCACTCAATCTAGTGGGGGTCGTCCCTCACTTCATCTAACATACAGGTAACAGGTAAACATACTCATCAAAAACTTCGAGCTTGATGATCCCAACAACTACCGGCATTGGTGTGATATGGACATTAAACATGATCTTTATTTTGTCCATGTTCATCTTAAGACCTATCCGTTAGGAGCCACTATTAAGGTCATTGAGCATAGTGCTGAGGCCCTCCAGCGATTCTGCCTTAAGGACTATATCATCCGCAAATCGAAAGTGAGTGATGTACTCGTCATTTATGTTAATACCGTATCCTTTCCAGTCCAGTAGCTTGAAAACGTCTTGCAGTGCAGCGGTCAAGAGTTTCGGGGATATAACTTCACCCTTCCTTACACCCCTCTGCAGTTGGATAGGTTTCGTACTCTGATTCTGTACTCGGATAGCTATCGCAATCCTACTGTACAAACACTTTAGCACTTCGATATACCGACAGTCAACTTGGCACCGCTTAAGGGACTTTAGCACCGCTCCAATTTGTACGGAATCAAATGCTGTATCATAGTCTACACTCATAGTCCACATACGCAAGGCAAAGTGGCATATTATACTCTTCAGTCTTCTGTACAATTAACTGAAGGGTGTGTATGTGGTCCATGATACTAAAGCCTCTTCGGAAACCGGCTTGTTCGGGAGGCTGGAAGTCGTCGAGTCTGCGTGCGAGACGATTCGTAATGACTCTGGAAATCGCTATGAAGTTCTTCAAGAGAGCGTTATCGCCTTTCTTGAAGAACAAGACCAGCGCACTTCTGCTTCTCGCCTCCGGAGTAGTCCCACTATGAAGGATGGAATTAAAGGGCTTCTGAAGGACTTCAAGTACCGGTTTTCCACTCGCTTTCAGAAACTCCGCTTTAATTCTATCCTCACCTGAGGCCTTGCCGTTATTATGGTGCTGGAGAGCCATTTTAATATCGCTCAAACTGACGTCCGGGATATTTTGAGGGGGTACTATAAAATATTATGAAAAAAAAGAAAAGCTAGAAAAAAGGAAGTTATCGGAAGAGATGTTGTCTTTATTAATATTTCTTTGGTTTAGAGCCCCGTGAAATATTTAGAAACGATGGCAAATGATCGCCGGCGGTATAATTTTTGTCCCCTGGTACAGATGTAAAGCCGTAGTGTAGGTCACGGGGGTACTGACCGCCATGGGTGAAACGTGGGGAATATAAAATATGTCAATAAAACGTGTTAAAATCGGTTATCAATAGTTTCATTAAATGTTTAATATTCTCTGAGAGATGACTTCATATTTGGCCATTTGCTGTAGGGACTTGGTCCGTGGGGTCTACTTGTATTATAGTTCTAAAAGGAACTATATCCGCAACATGTAGTCGCTACAGGTGATAAGAGGGCTGGTTCTTTTCTCGCTCAAAGGCTAAGTATAGTCATTCAGCGAGGTAAAGCAGCTAGCATTCTTGGTACTAGCTTGCAATAGGACTGTATGAAAATTTATGTTTTTTTTTGAGTATTGTATATTATAATGTTATGTATATATATGTAAACGTTGAAACTGTATGTAAGCTATATAAAATTAAATAATTCATTAGTTAAATAATTTCATACAGTAAAATTATTATTTTCATACAGTAAATTTGTAAGAATATCTACAACACCATATCGTCCCTTGGATATCATAAGAGATGACAGAAGGAAACAAATCAGGAAATAGGCAGCAGCGTCTTCTTAATAACGAATAAAAATAAATAAAATATGTGTTTATTTAAATAGAATAAGGGTGACAAGCGAACACACAGATGCGAGCACTAATGGTAAGTGGATGCTGTGGCCCATAGACATCTACATCTATCCTCGATTAAGAACCAAAACGCGGATCGTTACCACCCCTGAGGACTAAGATGGAACGCCTCGTATCCAGTAAAAAGGGTCTCCGGTTCTCCAGTATAGAGACACTCACCTCACGAAACACAGCAACTTTAAGCCGCTATTTTACGCTGGTATTCTGTGAGAGCGTAGTCCTACCCTGGTTGAGTCGACCCAATCATGCTACAAGCATAATATACTTGCAGATTATCTCTACCTCGTAACAGTCGCTTCCATAGCGTAGAAACCATGTCAAATATCTACCCTATAGGGCTGTCTATGGGGGAGATCTATGTTCAGCGGTGGACTGTACAGTATACAATAAATATTTAAAGCTCAATCCCTTAGTTAATACAGTTAATATAAACTATCACTATAAAACGTTAAATATATCATAAAATTTTAAATTGATTTCTAATATTTATTAAATCATTTAAA
The DNA here is from genome assembly GCA_033319125.1 of Parnassius glacialis. Lineage (NCBI taxonomy): Eukaryota > Metazoa > Arthropoda > Insecta > Lepidoptera > Papilionidae > Parnassius > Parnassius glacialis. The sequence continues at coordinate 12,369,296 of JAVANC010000023.1, read as the reverse complement.
ACTTCAGAAAATCGAAGGAATTTCACAAAAATCTCGACAAAACTTTGTCTCATATAAAAGTTATATCACGTAGACCACGTTCAAAAACGTGTCTCTGAAACAAATTATAACTAAATCGTTGTTAGCGTATGAATGATGTATCACAGTATAATGAAATTTACTAGAATGTTTTTATATCCTCCGCTTTTATTATTTACGATTATTTCGTTGTTTATTAAATTTATCAATTATTAAATACAGGCTTTTTTATTGACATGATAACACAACAGACAAATATGTGTAAAGTAAAAGTAAAGTGTGGCGGGTAGAAGGGAAAGGGGAGATCTCCCGCCGGGCAAGTAGTTCTGCCCGGGGAGCGGCCAACGCTCCAAGTGGTAGTTCGGAGCTATTCTATATATATTACTTTAATTTCGGAACTTTGTTAGCGCGATTTAGGCTTCGATGTGTTTCGCTTGTGGCACGACGACAGCGCCGCCATTTTTTTAAATGCAAACATTCTTTATAAGAACTTAAAAATTTATAGAGTAAATAAATTAATATTTATACTATTTAAAACGAAGAAATTTCTACAACTCGTCGTGGAACTGGTAGTCTGGATGGTGGACGTCGCCCGTGCTTCAGACTCTGCCGTTGCACTCGAGTCCCGCGATTTGCTCCAGCTCTTCGGTCGCCAGCTTAAAGTCAAACACCTGGAAATTCTGCTCGATACGGGAACGCGTCACAGATTTCGGGATCACGATCATGCCGCGGTCGATCGCGTATATGATAAGGACCTGCGCTATGGTCTTCTTCTATTTATCCGCCTCATGTTCACCAGCAGGTGGGGGCCACCAGGCTTCGCCCAGGGTCTTTTAGGGGAGCCCAGCGGGGAAGACGACGTCACCGCTACGCCCAGGGACTTGCAGTGGTCGAACAACTTCTGCTGGTTCACGTACGGGTGGACTTTGATCTGATTGACGGCGGGCTTGATACTCGCTTCCTCCATGACTCCATTCAGTTGCTTCTTGTTGAAATTGGAGACTCCGATACTCTTCAGCAGACCCTTGTCTACAAGAGCCTCCATCGCCTTCCAGGTTCTTCCATTGGGAATAATTCATCACCCTTTTTTTATGCTTGTGCCCAGTGAATGAGCTACAAGTCCAGGTACTCTAGGCACAAGTTCTTGAGAGTGGTCTTCAGCGCTCCCTCCTCGAGGTCCGGCCGGTGAAAGGTGCACCAGAGCTTCGATGTGATGAAGATATCTTCCCTTTTGACCACGCCTTCGTCAATCTTCGCCTTCAGCGCTTTCCCAACCTCTTTCTCGTTGAGGTAAGTGTGGGCGCAGTCGATGTGCCGATAGCCGATGAGGATAGCGTGCTTCACAGCCTGCGTCGCCTCGACACGTTTGGACTTCCACGTGCCTAAACCGATGATGGGATAGGTGTGTCCGTTGTTGAAGGTCACCACAGGAACAGCACTCATTATTAATTGGCTGTTGTTTGATTTGATATCGACGCGATGAAGGCAAACTTTTGCGACAGACAGACTTTTCTGCGGCTACATATCCCCTTACTACTATTATAATTGACGTTTCGGTTCCGAGGCAAGAAAATGCACAACACCGTGCACATCCAAAAATGAAAATATGAAGTCGGAATACTCACTAATACGTTTGATGCGACGGGATCCGGTGTACAAGAAAAGTCCCACCACCTTTTCATCACCGATAAAAAAAGCAAGCTTACTATCCTTATCGACACCGAAGCAAATATCTCAGTTTTAATGCCGAGACAAAGATAGAAGATGAAGCCACTGGATTTTCAACGCTACGCAGCAAACAATACGGTGATTCCTATATATGGAGAAAAAACAATGGAACTGAATTTAAACCTACGCTGACCATTTAAATGGAGATTTATCGTCGCTAAAGTCAGCAAACCAATCATCGGTGCTGATTTTCTTTTACATCACCAGTTGATCGTCGACTTTAAAAAATAGGAGAATTATCGACGGGAAACCAATCTTGCATCTCAGTCTTTCAATCAAGCAACCAATCTACCCACAATAAGAAGCATAGATGTTCGATAATCGTATCACAAAATCCTTGAAGAATATCCTGGAATCACAAGAATAACTTCAATGAAATTAACACCGAAGCACGACGTTGAGCATTTCATCAAAACCAATGAACCACCCCCTCATTGCCGTGCACGTCCAATCGCACCACACCCATACGTGCAATTTCGAAAGGAATTCGAAAACATGATCGAGCAAGGAATATGCCATTCAAGCAAAAGCCCTTGGGCAAGGTGTTCTGCCGGGGAGCGGCCAACGCTCCAAGTGGTAGGTCGGAGCTATTCTATATATATTGCTTTAAGTTCGGAACTTTATAAGCGCGATTTAGGCTTCGATTTGTTTCACTTAAGGCGTGACGACAGCGCCGCCACAAACGTTTTACTGCCGATTCGTACATCTCACAGCCGGGCACAGCCCTCTCATGTCTGAGAAAGTTTGATGATGTATGTTTGGCGCTATATCATTTTGCGTTGGAGGATTTCATATAACCTCAAAATATTTTATTTCACAGACATACAGGTTTCCACACGATGTTTTTTTTTCACCACCGAGTCAGTGGTAATCGTGTTCATCATCATTACAGCCTTATACAAGTCCACCCCTGAATATAGGCCTCTTGCAAGCATGGTACTGAGCCACCTGTATCCGTTGACTGCCTGTATCTCTTATCAGGTCGCAACTCCATCAAGGGGGGCCACCCTAGATTTCGCTTACCGGTATAATGCTGCCACTTGAGAACCTTACTTTCCCATCAACTGTCAGTTCTTCGAGCTATATAGCCGGCTCACTTCAGTTGAATTATCCGTTGGGCTATGTCGGTTACTCTGGTTCTACGCGGATTTCATCATCTCTAAGTCTAACGCTACGTGTACACCAAAACCGATTTTGTCGGCCGATGGCGGACAGAACTGCCCGGACGAGTAACTCGGACGTGTATGTGCCTACGTTGCATAATTTAAAAAAAAATTTTGTACAGCCGACTTCAATATAGGTTATTTAAGAATAACTCAATAACCATTGGTCTGACCTTGATCAAATTCATATGGAACCACACGAGAACTATCAGCTTTCACAAAAAAAAATGAATCATCGAAATCGGTTCGCCCAGTACAAAGTTATAAGGTAACACACATAAAAAAAAACATACACCCGAATTGAGTACCGTCTCCTTTTTGGAAGTCGGCAGAAAAGTGAACGTGTGCCGACAACGTGTGCTGACATTGGACGTTGCCGGTATTCTGTAGTTGACTGTATTTCTTAACAGAGTGAAGACGCATTTTTTTAAATATCTGGAACCGCTATATCCATTTCCGATGCAACTTCAGCCCATAACTGTTTCGAAACATCTCGATTATTGTAGTTTCGTGAATGTTTATCCCACAGGGTTGGTCTCAAAGATGTTTTATAGGTCCAGATACCGTGTACGCGCGCATAAAACGCTTCCATTTCAAAGGCACCAATTTTGGCGTATTCGTTCGATCGTTCCGCCATTACGCCAGCGACGTTCGCTGTGAACATACGTCACACACCGGTGTTTTTAATTTCGCAAAATGACTGTTTGTGCTGTGAAATCATTTAAAAATTACTCTAGGAAAAAAGATAAGGATAAGAACATCATTTTTCATAAGTAACTATACAATTTTATGGTGTATTTTTTTGTAATAGAATACGAAAGCTAAATGTCAATACAAGTAATAATACTGCGCAATAATATTCGAGTGTTGCCAAGTCTATGAAATATTTTTACCATTTTTTAATGTCATGATTAACCGCAAAGATTATATGTATATGGGTTTTAAACAGTCTAATATTACAGATTATACCCAACCTATAGAGTTAAACCGTTTTAAGGGTTATGGTTGAACTACATCTGGCAGCATGAAATTGCACTTTCCTGTGCTTCTATCCTTTTTGGTCATTCAGAACCGTTATTTACTAGAGCGAGAAAGAGAGCGCGAGTGAATACTTCCACCCCCCAAAAGCCGATTGTAAACCGGTTTTAAAAGTTTATCTATCATTCTTGACAGTCCATACTAATATAATATTATAAATGTGAAAGTGTGATTTTTTTGTTTATTTGTTTTTGTCCTTCCTTCACGCAGCAACGGAACGGAGCATTTTAAAAAAATCAAACATTTTGCTATCTCTTGGCCGAAGTTTACGCTTAACCAAACTTGCTTTTTTCGTCATTTTACTTAGGATTGAAAAATAATTTAATGTCTTCGTAAATTTAACGGCTCCGTGGCGTAGTGGCTTAGCAATGAGTTGCAACGCTTGGGGCCGCGGGTTCGAATCCCGCACGGAACAAGTATTTGTATGGCCTACAAATAATTGTTCCGGGTCTGGATGTTTGTCCTTGTGCAATATATGTTTGTAAACTGCCTCCACGATACAGGAGAAAATCTTAGTGTGGAGGTAACGTTTAAAAAAAAAAAGCGGCAATATTTTGTGTTCTACAGTACAAAAGTGTAGTACTCTGTATATATTTAGTAATAATAGATTACAAATATATGTTACATAAATTATGTGGGCTCCAGCCAGAGATTGCAAAAAAAAAGCAATCTTTATTTAAAATATATTTAATTTAAAATAATAATTACAATTAATTCTTATAACTAAGTGAGGTGACTCTAATTCGATGTTTGAATCTAGAATGATTTCACACGGTAAAATATTAGAATCAGGTAATGTAAGACACTAGACACGTTATGCTGACACGGCGCCTCGTGATTGTCATAAGCCGATGCAACGCAGCAGATTGCCTGGATTAGGGCTGCGTAACACCTTCCCCCGAAGAACAGCGACTATGGAAGACCTTGGTCGTGAATTGAGCTGGGAGTTGATCGGGATTAATCTTCTCAGTGTCTGGAATAGCGTATACCCTTAATGATTTAGGGTGGTCCTCTTCTGTGTTTCTTTGCGTAACTCCAGTTGGCTTCGGCTTGTATTTTCTATATAGTATGCATAGAATCAGTGCACCTGCACTTATTATTAATGCGTAAAATGGTATTGTAGTATGGTATAGACTGTAGTCCTCGTTTCTCCCTAGATTAATTGGTGCTTGCTGGGATATTTTAGTGTTCGTTGCATGAAGATGTTGAAGGTTTATTGAATTTAGTTTATATGCCGATGCAGGAGATGGGATGCTGGTGTTTTCCTCAGGTATATCCATTATCTTTAAAGCTTGTCCCTTCAATCGATCTTTAGTGTTTGAGATCAAGAATAGTGGCGTTTCTATATAGCATTTCAGAGGGACAATAACGAGATAACTACCTTGAAGTATTTTGTAGAGATCTTGTCCACAGGATAGATGTACTTTCGTTGGTGTGGGGAAAGTGATGGTGTAGTGCTTGTCGTCCAGTTCTTCGTAAGCTGGTTTATCTAGGGTGACCGTGAACGGGTTACATACTGCATTCGTTTGTTGTTTAGTGATGAGGTGATGGATGCAATCAGGGGATGGTTGACCTCTCAGGTTCCGCTTTTCCTTACAGATGTACCATTTACTGGTCTTCGGGCATTCTGCCTCTATGTACTGAAAATCTTTCTGATAAATGGCTAGGAATGGAAAGGGTGGTGTGAGGATTTCGTGTTTCTTGTTAGGAACAATAGATAACTTATACATATCATATATATGGGGTAATAAAATTAGAAACTTAAATACTATTACTATTTCATTTCCTACATAATATGAACCTAATCTAATAATATCATAATATTCTCTTATATCTAAATCTCCTACCTTTTTACTTCCATAAAGTTGGGTTGCCCTGTTAATCATTATTCGGATAGATTCTAAATTAACTATAGAGTGGTGCATAGTGTTAGCTCCTATAAATGCTAAGTTATTCTGTAACTTAATTAATTTCTGTGAAATGGAATCAACGTTATCACTAAGGATCATTAGTACTTGTCCAAAATGGTCATATTTAATTAAGTCATAGTTTCTGGTAGCCTCGGATTGATTTATTTTACCTATTAATATTTCTAATTTATTTTGATTATCCACAATGCTATCTATTATTTTGGAGTATTGATTTGTTAAATCTTTAGTTAAGCTTACATGATTATTAAATTCCGTAACGATTTTATTTTCGTCATCGCGGATGGATTTTACAGCGCGATTAAAATGATCTGCATCTGTATAATCAAGGTTACCGGTTATACTTTTTATGATGGAACCGAGACCATCTACGAGTCCTCTTTTCTCGCGGTTCGTTTTAAAGCTTCTCAACTGTATGGTGACACTTTCAAGCTTATTTTTAAGATAATCAATATGAGGCTGAAATAAGGAATTAGTAATGTTGTTAAGGATAGGGCTAATACTGATTATCTGCGTTTTAACTGAATTTACTTTATCTTCTAATTCTTGGAGATTACCATATTGCAGAAATGCATGGTAGTGGGATAGGATTCAAGCGGGGCCTAATTTGAAGGGTAATATACCAGGTCCATCACTAAGACTTTCAAGTCTTATCTCCTGCATTAGAGCTGGTCCCAGAAGGAGATGAAGTGCCAGGAGAGTCCTGTAACAATCGGTTCGTTTTAGGTATTCTCTTCAATCGAGTTTTTGCTACGGGACCTCGTTTTTTCTTTGTATAAATGTGAATTGGGAGATTTGCCATTACTGTGTTGTGTGTGTATCGAGGAGATAATTTCTGACGGGATGCGAATGAATTTTTTATAAAGATTTGTTGTTCCGGGGAATATTCAGCTTCCTGTTCTCGGTTTTTATTGCGAGTATCAGTCAAGTCTTTACGCATGTCATTACATAGGTCGTGAATAGTTTTATAGGTCTCAGTCATTCTGTCTTTATGGTTTACGACGTACTGTTGAAGTAAGTGGGCGGACAGATCTATGTCAAAAGGATCGCGAGGGTCAAAATGTCCTGTAATTACTTCTATTGGTTTGCATTTTGTGAAGCTATGTATACTATGATTGTAAGCTAATAGAGCATAGGGCATAAGGTTAATAGCGGATTCATTCTTTTGATTTATCTTTAAAATACGGAGATGTTCTAGTATGGTGGCGTGAAATCGTTCAACGATACCATTTTAGTTGGGTGCATGTGGGGCTACTCTATGGTGCTGAATTTTATGAAGTCTAATGAATTCTGCAATAAGCTGGTTGGTAAACTCAGGGCCGTTATCGGAAACTATGGTAATTGGAATTCCATGATGTGTGCAGAAAATCAGTAAAGCTTGTACTACACTGACAGCAGTGCCGTCTCGCAAATAATACGCCTGAGCATATTTAGAAAAACTATCAACTATTGTCAAATACTTTTCCCCTTGAATTGTTAATAGATCTACGTGAACTAGTTCAAAAGGCTTAGAAGCTGGTGGTACAATTTTAAATTTCTGTTTAACTGGATTGCGGTCGTATTTAGCTTATCCGCATACTGTACAGTCATTAATAAATTTAGTAATGTAAGTAATATTTGCGGGACAAAGCCGAGAAACACTCGTTAATGCCTCGATGGTTCGTCTTTCCATCGTGATATTTATGAATGATTTCTTGCTGTCTTAAATACTCCCTAACGTTTTCCAATTCATTTTTTGTTAGAAAAAGATTAAGAGATGAACTTTTAAAAGACTTTTGTATGATTGGTATGACAGTGTACATTGCAGAGTTTGGATTAATGAGTAATCCTGTCCTAATCTTCGGGTGGACGTATTCTTTTATAGCATTAATGATATCCTCTTCTATATTTGAATGAGCTATCTGTATCGTAATGCGTGTGTGTGTTTCGAATGGTTTAGTGATAACTGGTCTAGCTTTTATGTCGCCTACTATATTTAAGATTATCTGCTTAGTGAACTTATTTAGCGGTTCGTCAGAAATGGGAACCTCTAGGATGGGGTTTTCTTTATCTGTATGAACGGTGATAGTTCTGGAATCATCTGCGGCTTCGGTAGCCGTTATAGTCCTAGAGTCGTCTAAAGTGTGTACCCCTTCGGAGGGATTAGGTAAGATGGAAAGCAGTTCATCTATTATGGGTCTTAGCTCGTCGTTGTGAAGTTCGATGCGCGATAGTGCGTCGGCATTCGTATTACTCTTGCCTTGCTTATATACGACAGTAAAGTCATATTCACTCAACTTAAGGCGCCATCTGGTTAGACGCGAATTGGGCTCTTTTTAGCTCATAATCCATTGTAAGGGTTTATGGTCTGTAATAATTTTGAATTTACGGCCGAATAAATAGGGACGGAAATACTCAGTCGCCCATACGATAGCTAAAAGTTCCTTTTCTATCGTGCTATAGTTACTTTCGCAGGAGTTAAGTGTACGAGAAGCATATGCAATGGGTTTGTCTGAACCGACTGTCCCCTGTGATAAAACTGCGCCAATCGCCACGTTTGAGGCATCGGTTGTCAAAATAAAATCTCTACTGAAGTCTGGATACTGTAAAATTGGGTCATTTGTAAAGAGAGTTTTACAGTGTTCAAAGCAGTTAATATAATTTTGATCTAACGTTATCTTTGATCCCTTTTTAAGACATTGAGTGAGTGGTTTTGTGAGACGTGCGAAGTCTGGTATAAATTTTCTATAGTATCCTAGAAGTCCTAGAAAACGCTTAATTTCGGTTGTAGTTTTTGGCAGTGGGTATTTTTCGATGGCTTTAATTTTGTCTGGGTTGGGTTTAACCCCGTTTTTACAAATAACATGACCTAGAAACTCGGTTTCCAGCTTCAAAAACTCTGATTTATCCATCTGAATTTTGAAGTTGGATTCCCGTAGCCTTTTGAATACTTTTTCCAGATTTGTCATATGTTCTTGTAAGGATGTACTGAAGACAATTATGTCATCTAGATACACTAAACAAATTTCGTTCTGTAAGTTCTTTAATACGTTGTCCATCACCCTTTGGAAGGTTGATGGACTATTTTTCAGGCCCATTGGCATCCTGAGAAATTCATAATGCCCATTCTCTACATTAAAAGCAGTTTTGTGAATATCCGCGGAATCCATTTCTACCTGATAAAATCCACTGGCTAAATCGAGCGTGGTAAAGTACTGACATTTGCCCAGTTAATCTAGCACATCAGTTATATTAGGAATATGATATTTGTCATCGACTGTCTTTTCGTTCACCTTCCTGAAGTCAACAACAAGACGCCATTTTATTTTGCCGGAAGCGTTCGCCTTTTTGGGTACAATCCAAATAGGAGAGCTCCAGGCAGAATCAGATGGTCTAATTATATTTTGTTCGAGCATCTTATTGATTTGGTCCCGGACTTCCTGTCGGTGGACATACGGGTATCTGTAGCTCTTAGTATATACGGAGATTTCATCACGTGTTTTAATTCTATGTTTGATCTTGTTGGTGAATGTTAAAGGTTCACCATCAAGGTAAAACACGTCGGCATATGAGGCGCATAACCGTTGTAGGTTTGCTAGCTCTTCAGGATTAAGATGATCGGTGCGAAGACGGGATAAAACATTTTTAGCGCGATCCGATAACGTTTCAGTAAACTGGCACTCGACATTATATATTTCGGCTTCTACCGGACGGTCCATTGAAAAAATTACATCATTTGAGCTGTTATTGGTAATTTCGACCCAACCACGATTATTAATTACTTTCGTTATACAATCAGAGATTATGCAGTTGCAAATTATTTGATTTTCAACTACTACGTCACCGTCCTTTGAGTTTATAGGCAACCTAACTAATTTTGATGACTGCGCGGGTATAATTTCCTCATATAAATTTGCATTACGTGAGTCATACATTTCGATTGGAATTTTTGCGTTACGAGTAATAAGTAATTTATTTCTAAGATCGATATTAGAACCCCATATGTCTAGTAAATCAAACCCTATCAGTCCGTCGAAGTAATTATGAAATTTATAAATGAACAAGGTTATATTATCTCTTTCATTAAATTCTAAAGGGCATGGGAGAGTTATAGAATAATTATTTTTACTTGTCGTGTGAACATTGGTGACCTCGAATGGGTCATAATTCAGTGGAATATGGCTAAAATATTTTCTTACAGCTTCGGGACTAATAAATGATTGGTTTGCGCCGGTGTCTATTAAGAATTTAAGTGGGGGATTACTTGTCTGAATGTAACCGAGTTGCCTTTGTATGTGGAAATTGACTTCTATTTTTGTTTTTCTGAATTGGGACACTTCGGAAAATCCTCATTGTTAGTCGGGTGAAACTAGTGTCTACTTCCTCTACGATAGGAGCTTCCGCGTGGTTATACGGTTGCTCGTATCCATAGTTGGGATATTGTTCGTAAGAATAATACTCCTGATTATAGTTATAGTCAGGATAGTCATATTCATAGTACGCGTCGGTGCTGTAGTCGTAGTCAAAATCAGTCTCGTTAAAGTTTACCTCCCGTATCTTAAAGTAATTGCTCGGCGGTGGGTTGCCAAACCGTCTCCAGTCATGTCCAGTCGGTGGTAAGGGTTTTGTAACAAATGGAGTGACACCGCTCATAGGAGAAGGGCGCATGTTATTATTTAAGTTGAAGCCCTGTGGTTGTTGAGGTCTATTAGGAAGCTTAAATACATTGCTCTGGGGGTTATAATTTGGTGGAGGAGCACGCATCATCTGTTGCGTACGAGTGAGGGACCGCGTGGTTGATGCATCTGGGGTAGTAGATTGGGTCTCCAACCCTGTGCAGCATGCGGTTGCATAGGTGGCTGTCTAAACGAGTTCAGCATATTATTACCCTGTGGTCTAGGTAGCAGCGGCATGTTAAACGTGGTAGGTTTTGGAACAAAATTATTTAATGGTAGGCTATGTGAAGGTTGAGTCCATTCCTTCTTGTTCTGACTGCCTTCATTTCGTTGTTGGAGGTAAAGGGTGTTTAATTCCTCCTGTACGAATTCAAGTGCTTTCTCCATACTTTCGGGACGCATACATCTTATTCTAGACCCTAGGGGGTCTTTTAATCCACGTAAATAAGCTTGCAAGGACAGTTTTTTATAGAGCGCGCGCTTAGCTTCAATTGTCGTACTAATAGTTTCATGTAAAGTGACATAGGTCATTATTGTACTAAATAAACTTTGAACTCGCTCGTAAAATTCTTGCGGGGTACTAGACTCTTGGGTTTGCAATGATAAATCGCTGTATAATACAGTTTCGTCGCGAAGGTCAGCGAAGTTATTTATAAGAGCACTTTTGATGCCGGCCCAGGTTTCGGGTATTCCATTTGAATTTATTAGCCTAACCGTGGGCCCAGTTATTTTATTTAAAATCCCGTTAATGAGAGAAAGATTGGCTAGTTCGTATCCGGGCTCATTTCTTAGGTGAGATAACACAAGTTGATCGCACAGGTTAATAAAGCGCGTAAGGATGTACGGGTTACCGTCAAATTCGGGCAAAACTCTAAGTGACTTATAAACTAGCTCTATATCATTTGATTGTGCCATACTATCGGTTTCCAAACCTCTGTTCTCGTCTATAATACTAAGCTTAGAAGTCCTACTACTATCTAACCTAACGTTCCGTATTCCCCTTGGATGGAAAATTTTGGAAGCTTTATCCTAACACAGTTATATGTAAAACACAGTAAAATACAATAGGATAAAAAATGTATATAAAATTAGGATAGAGTAAAAAAAATAATTACGGAACTAGGAAGGGTAAGGATTGAAAGATTCAAGCACTTACAGCATTACTTCTTTTTGCGGAATCGATGCTTGAATTCGCCTCTGGACTGGTGCTCCCGTAGATTCTGTATCTTCTTGGTCACTCTTGAATAACTGACTCTACTTTAGAAGATCCTACCGACTGCGCCAATTATGTGGGCTCCAGCCAGAGATTGCAAAAAAAAGCAATCTTTATTTAAAATATATTTAATTTAAAATAATAATTACAATTAATTTTTATAACTAAGTGAGGTGACTCTAATTCGATGTTTGAATCTAGAATGATTTCACACGGTAAAATATTAGAATCAGGTAATGTAAGACACTAGACACGTTATGCTGACACGGCGCCTCGTGATTGTCATAAGCCGATGCAACGCAGCAGATTGCCTGGATTAGGGCTGCGTAACACATACATAAATATCTATTCTGTTTTTATTTATTTTAACTGTTACATTAATTGTAGGTTTTATAACATATCTTCAATATTTTAGTGCGATGTTTGTACCTAGATAAAACACACATAAGCAACCATATCCCCATATACACACGCACACAAATGCACACGCCACGCACACACATTTTATACTCTTAGAATCAATAGGTACGTCAATATGAATGAAATATAAAATCTCCCACATTTTTTGGGTAATCGATCCGCACTGTTATTACCGAAGTCACGCACATTAATGCAGCCATGGTGAGTAAGATATGCGCGTCACGTGGTACTCACGCACACATGAATCAAAGACTGTCTTCACTATGAATGTTGCGGTGTGTTAGCAACACGGTATCTGAACCTATAAAACATCTTTGGTTGGTCTATTATAAATACAACTAATTAATTTTTCTATGTCCATAGTTGTTTAGGTAGATAAAAACACGAAACAACAGAATAAACACAGAATTATTAAATTAAACTAGGTATAAATACATTTAAATTGCACTATAGACGCCGGCAGTCGGGCGAGAAATCCCAACAAGTTCAGACTCGACGGTTGATCGGCCGATTTCGGGCGTTATCAGACGATAACGGTCGTGCTTGTGTACGCGCTCTCTTTCTTTTACAAGTGTTTGATTCGATCGTCCGAGTTCGGCCATCGTCGCCCGAGCAAACTTCGGCCGATGACGGTTAGGTGTACGCGAGGTTTAACATGCAAAAAAACTCCGAATATAGCCATAAATATAGCTCATTGAGCAACATTAAGCTTCTTTCTTCCGTGGTAAATAAGTACTTAAAATTACAATTAATAATTAATTTGGTACCGTTGGGAAACGAACCCAGATTGCTTGCGTACCGTGAAATAAATGCCAAGCAATCAGGTAATAAGCTTCCTTATACCAGCAATAAAGCATGAACATCATCTAGAGGATTCCAAAATTCTGAGAATAGGCTCTCCGAGAATGCGCTAGCTTTTTTACCCATACTTACCAAACTGGACTGGTGAGTTGGTGAGCACAGAAATGATACAGTCACACTAGTATCGTTGTTCATCGTTGTTCCCCAAAACCAGTCTAAAAATTTGTGTTTAGCTTTATTGGCAAATTAACAAATTTTATCGTCAGAGTCACGTCTGAAGATAAGAAAAATGAAAACAAAGTAAGATATATAGTTAACATAACATTACGATGTCACAGTTCATATATTACTATATGATATAATTGTGTACCATTGTGTCTAATATTAGTAGTATATAAGGCGGTTCATTGTTTTGTAAAAGAGCGCCTCTCGCCATCAAACGTAAAAGTTTGGCGGGTTTAGAATTAAGTAACACCACTGTATCATAAATTAATTAATAAATAAATTTAAAACATATATGATAATGGTGGTATGATTCAACTCTCACTTCAGCCATGGGGCAATCATATTTACAGCCAGTCTCTAATGCACACTTACATAATTTTTTGCCAAATACTATCAGATACGCCTTCCGCAACTCATCTATATAGCTTGGTGAATATGTATAACACTTATTAATGAAACTCAATACTTAGACGACACAGTTTTGCACGGTGTGGTTGGTATGTGGTAGAGACACACTGCAGCATAGACAGGTTCAGACAATTTACAGAATAATGGTGACAAACGAGCACAAAGTCCACCTGATGGTCAGTGAATGCTGTAGCCCATAGACATCTACATTTATCCTCAATAAGTATCAACATGCTGATGCGTTTTCACCCCTGAGTACTGAGATGGAATCCCTCACTTCCAGTCAAAAGTCTTCGGTTCTCTACACTCACCATAAGAAACACAGCTGTATTACGCTGTTATTTTACTTTGGTGTTCTGTGAGAACGTGGTTCTTCGTCAGCCGAGCCGACCCATTCGTTCTACAGTTATAATATAGTGGCAGGTTGTCTCTACCACGTATGTATGGTTTGTAACATGAGTGCCTGGGCTCGACATGGGAAGGACCACGCTATCACAGCACACCAGCATACCAGCGGAAAATAGTAGCTTAACGCTGCTGTGTTTGTGTGTGGTAAGTATAGAGGTCATTTAAACTGGAAACGAGGCCATTCCAACTTAGTACTCAGGATTATCAACGCACCTGCCTTTTGATTCTTAATCAAGGAAAAATGTAGATGTTTATGGGTGCTACATCACTTTTTTTATATAGGATAAGGGTGACAAACGAGCACACAGTCCACCTGATGGTAAGTGGTTGCTGCGGCCCATAGAAATCTACATCTATCCTCGTTTGCGAATCAAAATGTAGATGCGTTGTCACCCGTGAGGACTAAGATGGAATGCCTCATTTCCAGTAAAAAGGGCCTCCGGCCACCTGCACTCACCAGGCGAAACGCAGAGGTAAACCTCTACTTCACGCTGGTATTCTGTGAGGTCGTGGTACCACCCTGGTTCGAGCCGGCCCATCCGTGCGACAACACAAGTGCCGCGTGGCTCTACCACTTACCATGAGGTGACCATTTGTCACACTTATTCTGTATTAGAAAAATCTTAATCATTAGATCCGTTTTCTAGAAACTAATTCTATAAACATATGCATATTATACAAAATTTGCTCAATGAAATATACCATTTCAATATCCTTACACTGATATCTTTTGCATTATATTCGTGTCTCTTAAATTAAAAATAAGATTAATCATTTTAAGGCAAAAAGCTTGACTTTTGTTATCAAGTTAGTATTTTGTTATGCTATAGGATATATAACAAAAACACCTGCGTATTTTAAATTACAAAGAACAATGGCAGAAAGATAGTTGACAAAAATGATTGCGACTAGAAATAACTTATACATAAAATTAGTATTATTATTTTTGTATGGTTTTTTCAAATAAAATGTATTTTAATTAAGCCACAGAAAAGAAACATATATTTTTGGGAAAATCAATCGACTTTAATCATTTTACTCTGTTCAAGTGTTGCCATTTACTATATTTATACTATTTTCGTATACACTTTGTAAGACTACCAACACAACACACAAACACAAAATATTTTTATATTAAGTTATTATTAGTAATAATTATACTATCAGTAATAATAACAATATATAATATAATATGATATGGTTGAAAATAAGTCTCTTACAAAGAACTTCCTACAAGAATACATTATCTCAATCATAGTACTATGTAACAATTCCATTTAATGTTATGGCAACACAAGCTAAAACAAAATGTCACTTTTATATTATTTAACTGGCTTTACGACTCTGGGTTCTAGCCCTTCTGAGAATGTCACTGTATGACAGAAAGGCCCTGGAGCCATGCCAGAAATATAAATTTATAGGATTTAAATATATAATAGAGATACAATAATCTAAAAACTCTCAATTATGTAGGTACGTACATAATGTTGAGAATGTATTAAGCTAACATCAAACAACCACAGGACGCATGACTTTTTCCTAAATAAGACATAACCTAAAAAGGTTCAAATCTAAATATCTTTTGTTAACGCCTTCTCAGGACAAAATTCTTTGACAAAGTTATTCAGGGACTGACGCTTAACATTTTAAGATATTTTTGATATATAGACGCTACCATTTCTTCTCAATTAACTTTATGTATGAAAGTCTGCCATTGTTCTTTAAAGTAAAATTTTACTAGTACTGCTTCTTTAGCAATTAATTTTGCACTGCGAAATGATGTGTTCGGTTTCCACTAACAATATTCAAAGCCTTTTGAGTATCTCCTATGCTTAATCTAATTACATGCTCTTAAGTGCACGGTGAACTGACTTTGATTAAGAACTCCAGTGAACCTATAGGTGTGGCGAGAAACGTTTAAATTATTAGAATATAAATATTAATTAATATTTTTTTTCTGGTGGATATGATCATTCTAAAAGGTTGATCATCATTGCATCCATTAAGAAATCTACTGCTGAACATAGGCTTCATCCAAAGAACGCAGATGCAGGAACGCCACAAAGCACGGTGCTTTGTGGCGTTCCTGCATCTATCGACTTCCTACCGCCCTACACTTCACCCACCGGTACGAGGCTGCCACTCAAGAACCTTGCTTCCCCATCGCTTGTACGTTCGTACGTACGGGTAGATATCTGTATTTACTATATATATATATATATATATATATATATATATATATATATTTATGTATATGTATACTATATATCTATGTACTGTATTTACTATGTATAGAATGAAAATAATCCACAGAAACAAAGTCAGGGTAACTATCCGCGTTTATTAACTGAAGTGATGGTGAACTAGTTACATTTGTCAGAAAGTGACAAATGTGACATTTGTCACTTTACGACAAATTTAACTAGCGTAGTCGTGTTCTGCGTGTCACTGGAGTGGACAGATTGCGGTGAATGTAACATAATATAGGACGCACACTGACTAGGTTATACCAACGGCGAGTGGTTTTTTTTGGGTTACAAACTAGCACACAGTCCACGTAATGGTAAGTGGTTACTGTGGCCCATAGGCATCTACATTGATATTCAATTACGAACAAAATGCAGTTGCTTTGCCACTCGTGAGGACTAAGATGGAATGCCTCAATTCTAGTAAAGAGTCTGACACAACTGGTAACGCCCACTCGGATTCCAGATACAGAGGATAATGCACCTTACTTAGCCCCTCTTGGCTCTTCGGACCATTGTCTAGTCCGGACTGTTTATAGAATAATGGTGACAAACGAGCATACAGTCCACCTGATGGTGAGTGGTTGCTGTGGCCCTTAGACATCTATATCTATCTTTGTTTGCGGATAAAAATGCAAATGCGTTCCAAGGACTAAGCTAGAATGCTAACCAATATTTCTCGGAAAACATCGCCAAATACCGGAACAAACTTGTGTCTGAAGTCGAGTCTTTGCTGAACAAAGTCTCGGATTGGGGAGTAAGTAAATCTAGTCCAGTTTAATCTTCAGAAGATACAAGTTTGCGCTTTTAGAACTAAACAGAATATTTCTTTATATCTATAACTTAATAACAATTTTTAATTTATATATTATTGCACAAAATGGTATGTATGGTAGACTTGATGCATTAATATTAAGGTAAATTCCTTAGTCTTTCATGACAGTAAGAAATATTTTCAGGTAGTATATCCTTTTCCATAAAAGATGAAAAATCGTCAAAGAAAGCGAACGTGCATCGTTACAAAGCAGTGCTGCAGTGTGCTTAGGAAAAAGAAGATAAGATACGAACGATATGGATTTTCTTGTATCGTGGAGGAATTTTTATATAAAAATAGTACATGAAGAAACGTACAGATTACAGTACATTCAATTATGTGTGGGCCATACAAATAGATAATGATTTATGTTAACGCGAACACTACACATATAAAAAAAACTAGTTTAACGAATTTTGTTTAGAGTACTTTGCAGCACCCATGGTCATGGGGAGGGGGAGGACTGAGGTGTTTGACATCCCATACAACAGAAAAACTCTTAGCGTAAAGCTCTCTTTATATATTCCTGAGTGACCTTGTGTTTCCTTATATGACCAGTAGTGAAGTGCAGTGTCATAAAATTGTATATTGTTATTAAATCTAAAAATAATAATATATAAAATAATAATATTAATAAGCAGAATTAAATCCTTTCAGATGAAACCGACCATAACCCTAGAACACTACATTGGATGCTGGTGCACCCCCGGGAGGTTTGTTTCTTAAATACATACATAAACACTCACGCCTGTCACCCAGGCACGATCCTGACACCTATCTCGCCTTCTCCTCATCCATATACCTACGCACACACACACGTTGGTTAAGGGTACTCTTAATTTGGCCCATTTAGAATATATCGCCAATTTGATCGATAAACTTTCACCTAGGGCGTTTATTCCCGACACTTTCATTTACCTTTGCAACATGAATTTGCTTTGTCATACTTTTCTCATTCATTCTTTCTACATGACCAAACCACCGACCATTCTTTTCTTAACTCTGGTCACAACATCATCGTGCAATTCGCACTCTTCTCTTATCACACAGTTTCTCACCCTGTCATTCAGATTTAGCCCTAACATATTCCTTAATGACCGCATTTCTACCTCATTTATTTTACTCTCATGCTTTTTCTGCCACGCCCAACATTTACTCACATACATTAAAGTAGGTACTAACACAGCATTGTGAATTGCCATACGTGCCTTTTTGGACACATTCTGGTTTTCTATAATAGAGTGTAGTGCCCCATTTAATCTATTTTTGCGTTCAATCGTCGTTCTTTATCCTCATCAAATGTAACTAGCATCCCTGCTAAACACACATCCAAAATACATAAGCTATTCTAGTTGCTCGACTCATTTCCCTTCTATTCTTATTTCACATATCGTTTTGCTTTCTTCTCTTTCAAAAAACATAATTTTTGTCTAAATTGCGTTCACTTTCATTTTCCTTTTTAAATGACCTGTTGATTAATGTAACCATCAGTTGCAAATCGGTCGCATACGACGCACTATCTGCGGCGACTATCGGCGGTCAAAAGGCATTTAACCCGCATTCTTTAACTTTCAAAATTTCCAAACAACTGTCCATAAATAGGTTGAACAGCCACGGGGAAGCCACACAGCCCTGTATGACACTTTTATGGACAACAAACCAGTCCGAGTAGGCCAAGTTGATCCTAGCACAAGCACACTGGAGTCCCTATGTAGATACTTCAATGCCTGTATCAACCCAGCGCTCAACCCAAATGAGTTCAGTGTTTTTTTTAATATCCCTGTCCACTCTGTCATAAGCCTTATCCAAATTCACGAACGCAGAAAAAACTTTTTGGTTTTTGGCTTTCTAAATCCCGCTTTTACATCCCAAATTTTTCCATCAGTGTCTTTCATAACTCTTTCAATTAGTACCTTAGTATGCAATTTTTCTACAATGCAATGCTAAGAAGGCTGATACCACGGTCGTTTTTACAGTCCTGCGGCGATGCTTTTCCTTGATATCTATATGGCCTTATAGCTGTACGGACTATCACGGCTTTTAACCAGTTTCCCGGTACCCGCTTAAGTTATAAATATAAATTAAACAAGGTGTACAGCAGGTCTGCCACTCTTTCTCCAGCCCTTAAAATTTCGAGTGATACCCTATCATATCTGGCTGCGTTACCTCCTTTAATACATTTCATTGCTTTCATTATTTCATCCATACTTATTTTTTTTATCTTTTCTCTTCTTTCATGATTTATTTTAATAGGATAGGGTGACAAACGAGCACACAGTCCACCTGATGGTAAGTGGTTGCTGTGGCCCATAGACATCTACATTTCTCATTACATTTCTCATTCTCAATAAAGAATTAAAATGCAGATGAGTCGTCACCCGTGAGGACTAACATGGCATGCCTCTTTTCCAGTAATATGAGTCTCCGGTTCTCTACACTCACCATACGAAATACAGCAGTGTTCATCTGCCATTTAACGCTGGTATTCTCTGAGAGTTGGTGGTTTTTCCCCGGTTGAGCCGACCCATTCGTACTACAACTATACTATTATTATAGCTGCAGTATGGCTCTACCACGTATAAAACTCATTTAATTCAAACTTCTCATCACTCATAAACACCCTTTCAATGTATTTCTTCCATCTTCTTTCACTCGAAATTTCATCGTTCAGAATGCAGCCATTCCAGTCTCAAACAGCATTCATTCTATGCTGTTTTGAATATCAAAATGTCAGTTCTTACGAATTTCCATAACATTTTAATATTTTCCTGGAAGTTATCCTATATTCTTCTATCATTCTTATCCATTCTTTCTTGCTTTTTTCTTTCAACTACTTCTTGAACTCTCTTATTTAGATGTCTAAAACTGCATTTTTTCTTTCAATATAATACATATCATTCATACCGCTAGAATAACTGGCCTTGGTTGCTAGAAAATCTAGCCATGCTTTCTTCCGTACCTCATTATCTCACCATAAAGTGTTATTTCTCCTTTCATTCGTTCTCTTCTTACACCACATACTTCGGTCTCCAAGTCTAAAACATTCATACACAATTCATTGATACCATTTATATTTTTTCTCAGTCTACATTTGAACTTTTCTTTCACATCTTAATATTGTTACCTCTCTGTTCTTATAAGCTATAACGCAGTGATAGACACATGTCCGATACCGACAAGGTCTGAATAGACCATTTATTTGGCATAAGACCAGGTAATTTTAAGTAACGTCTCTACGTTGGACCCCCAGTAAACCCACTAACTAACTACCACTGCTCTCCTCATTCATTCAACCACAATTATGAAATCTATCATGCTTCTATCATCACCTCTTTCCCATATCTACATGTGAATTTTCTTGTGACGAAATAAAGTATTCGTACAAAAATATTATTTTCCACACATACAATGAGGAGGCCTTTACCATTCTCATTTATACTTTCATCACAAAACGTTTCCAATATCCTTTCATTACCAAGCCTCTTCACGCCAACCCTACTATTAAAATCTCCTTATATAACAATATTTTTTTTACCCTTGCATTTCATTAGCACCATCCTTACCACCTCCCAAAACTGCTCTCGGATATAAATGGGCTTAGACATGTCTGGGGCGTAGACCCCTTAAAAAACAACTTCTTTAAGCCCGCATTCGTATCCACAGCAGTCTCGGGCTTAAACATTCATACTCATTCACACAATTATCCAATCTTTTTTAAAGGACGATACCGACTCTCTGGCATGCCACCAGACCAGCACCTCGGTATTCAACGTAGTACTTTTACTACAGGTTCGAAGAAAACTTCTGTCCTGGGAAGAACCAGCATGAAACCCAGCGGGATATTCCTTTTAAATAAAATATATTTACAATATATTATCTTACACAATTAGTAATATCAAACAAACAATACATAATTCCTAAATACACAGGCCACAAAATGCGACTAACATTTAAAAGATACAGTATAATAAAAAAACATATAAGTTACTTAGCTTTAGTATTATGGTCCAATAAAGAAGGCTACTTAGCTTAAGAAGCCTTTCGGATTCTTACAACAGTCTGGCAGAGTTATCCCTTTCAATTATTCACTGTTGGCGGTTATGAAACTACTCGTACTAACTGATATATTTCTCATACCTATCATTGATTTTAAGTATTAACCCAAGATTGAACATTATTATTCTAAATAATATAAATATTGCATCATAAATCATAAAATAACTGTTATTCATTATTTCAGCAAATCACAACTGATAATAATTATTTTTACACCTTTTATAACATCATTGTTAGGTTCGCCGGAAGCTAACAAGCTTACGGCGTCAGTTGTAACTATTAAATTTTCATTTATTTATTCTTATTAAATTATTTTATAAATAAAATAAATGACAGTATTTATTTAAGTAATTAGTCAGCACTTGATTATTCGACAAGCTAGTAAACCAAGAACTGGAGGTAGCTTACATGATACAAACATTATTTAAATCGTAAGTACAAACAATCTCGTTTTGTGGGTAAGTAGTAAAATAAAATATATTGACTACCTTACAAACCAGTTGTTAAATTACGTACCCATCCTAGAGTCTATAATAATCTAATGCGTGCAAAATATTGCATGGCTTTACGTGGCACAGCCATGCTGCAGCTATATTATAAATTAATAATATAGCCAGCATTACGAATGGGTTAGCCTGACCGGGGAAGGACCACGCTTTCACAGAATACCAGCGTAAAATAGCACTTTAACGGTTCTGTGTTTCGTATGGTGAGTGTATAAAACCGGAGACCCTCTTTACTAGAATTGTGGCATTCCATCTTAGTCCTCACGAGTGGCAAAGCAACTGCATTTTGTTCGTAATTGAATATCAATGTAGATGCCTATGGGCCACAGTAACCACTCACCATTACGTGGACTGTGTGCTAGTTTGTAACCCAAAAAAAACCACTTGCCGTTGGTATAACCTAGTCAGTGTGCGTCCTATATTATGTTACATTCACCGCAATCTGTCCACTCCAGTGACACGCAGAACACGACTACGCTAGTTAAATTTGTCGTAAAGTGACAAATGTCACATTTGTCACTTTCTGACAAATGTAACTAGTTCACCATCACTTCAGTTAATAAACGCGGATAGTTACCCTGACTTTGTTTCTGTGGATTATTTTCATTCTATACATAGTAAATACAGTACATAGATATATAGTATACATATACATAAATACATATATATATATATATATATATATATATATATATATATATGTATATATATTTACTTACTCCCCAATCCGAGACTTTGTTCAGCAAAGACTCGACTTCAGACACAAGTTTGTTCCGGTATTTGGCGATGTTTTCCGAGAAATATTGGTAAGCATTCTAGCTTAGTCCTTGGAACGCATTTGCATTTTTATCCGCAAACAAAGATAGATATAGATGTCTAAGGGCCACAGCAACCACTCACCATCAGGTGGACTGTATGCTCGTTTGTCACCATTATTCTATAAACAGTCCGGACTAGACAATGGTCCGAAGAGCCAAGAGGGGCTAAGTAAGGTGCATTATCCTCTATATCTGGAATCCGAGTGGGCGTTACCAGTTGTGTCAGACCATATGCCAAGGAAAAATCATGAACAAATCTTCCCGCATAATCGGTTAAACGTGAACTGAGCGATTTGGAGTGGTGGGCATTAAAATCACCAAGGAACACGATCTATACAGATGGGATGTAGCAAGGAATCTGTAGACATTTGGACGTGGTCGGTAAGTCGGTCAGTTTCTGCATTACCTATAGAGCACGCGTAGAGGCGCGGATGGTCGTCTTTGTCTACTCGTATCCAAAGGATAGACAGATCTGAACCTTCAAGACTGCCGAGGCGTCAAGAATAGATGTCCTCACTGACGTATACGCAAACTCCAGCCCGATGCACTAATGAATATTCCAATTTGTACCCCGGGTAGGAGAGATACGAAATATAAACCTGAGATCACACCTGCGTCTCGGTTAGAAAGAGAAAGGCTAGCTTTGCCATCTCGAGATTCATTCGAGATGGTAGTGGACGGTGTTTAGGTTCGAGTGAAGTCCCCTGATGTCGCAGAAATTCAAGGATAGCGTGACATGGGTGGCCTTGGTCAGTTTGCCCCGAGCAGTTTTTATCTTGAGCGGAATTTTACCCTCCACAGATATGCGGGGCAGCCTAAGCACTCACGCTCAGGAGTGGAGAAGCATCGTCGTAAATGCTCAGCAAGGGACTTTCAGGGGTGCTGTTTTTTTTTTATAGGAGAGGGGGCAAACGAGCATGCGGCTCACCTGATGGTAAGTGACTACCGCCGTCCATGAACAACTGCAACACCAGGGAGGGAATTGCAGATGCGTTGCCGGCCTTTTAAAAAGGAGTACGCTCTTTTCTTGAAGGTCCCTAGGTCGTATCGGTCCGGAAAAATCGCTGATGGTAATCGATTCCACAAGGAAGTCGTGCGAGGAACAAAACATCTTCTAAATCGCACAGTGGCGGACCGCCAATCATCCAGATGGTGTGGATGGTATGAGTTCTGCCGCGATGTGCGTTCGTGAAATTTGGCGGCTGGGATTAATCCGAACAATTCCTCAGAGCACTCCCCATGGTAGATGCGAAAGAAAATACAAAGAGATGCAACATCTCTTCGCAGAGCCAATGAGTCGAGCCGATCAGAAAGGACTCGGTCGTCGACGATTCGAGCCGCTCTGCGCTGGATGCGGTCAAGTGGAAGGAGCTGGCACTGGGGAGCCCCTGCCCAGAGATAGAAACAGTATTCCATGTGAGGCCGAACCTGCGCCTTGTAAAGTTGCAGGCGGTGTGCCGGCATGAAATACTGTCCCGCTCTGCTGAGCACGCCAAGCTTTTTAGAGGCCAATTTGGCCTTCTCTTACAAGTGACCACGAAACTGCACGTCACTCGATATGTCAACGCCGAGGATTCCGATAATGGCTGAGGCAACCAGGGGAGTGCCTAGAAACTGAGGAGATACGACAAAGGGGTTCTTTTTAGCGGTAAACGCGCAAACTTGTGTCTTCTGAGGATTAAACTGGACTAGATTTAGTCGCCCCCAGTTCGAGACTTTGTCCAGCAAAGACTCGACTTCAGACACAAGTTTGTTCCGGTACTCGGAGACGTTTTCCCGAGAAATATTAGCACGGCCGGTGTATAGAGCATCACCAGTGCTGTCATCCGCATAGCAATGAATGTTACCAGTTAGCAACATATCATTGATATGCAGAAGAAAGAGCGTTGGTGATAGCACACAGCCTTGTGAAACACCAGCGTTAATAGGCTTGTAGTCAGAACATGCACCGTCTACAACGACCTTGATGCTCCGATCTGCAAGGAAGCTGGTGATCCAATTGCACAATTTTTTGGGAAGCCCTTAGGAAGGGAGCTTCGAAAGAAGCGCTTTGTGCCAAACCCGATCGAAGGCCTTCGCAATGTCCAGACTAACGGCCAGCGCCTCCCCCTTGGACTCTACTGCCTCCGCCCATCTATGGGTCAGGTAGACCAGAAGATCACCAGCTGAGCGACCTCGACGAAAACCGAATTGGCGGTCACTAATCAGCTGGTGATCCTCAAGGTACCAGATGAGCTGGCAGTTGATAATGGATTCCATTATTTTTGAGAACAAGGAGGTGATCGCGATAGGCCTATAGTTGGACGGGTCTGAGCGGTCGCCCCACTTTTTAGGGATCGGGTGGAAAAAAGCTGTCTTCCATGAATTCGGGACTATGCCTTGGGAGTAGGAGTACCGGAAAAGACGCGTTAGGACCGGTGCCAACTCCGGAGCACACGTCCTCAGCACAATTGGGGGGATTCCGTCAGGCCCACTCGACTTCTGGATGTCCAGGGAGAGGAGTGATTTGCTAACCGAGCGCTGTGAAAACAACACATCCGGCATAGAGCACTCACACCGCGGGATGGTCGGCGGTGTTTTCCCCCCGTCATCAAGAGTCGAGTTGGACGCAAAAAGGGAATCTAAAAGGTCGGCTTTGTTTTTTGCGTCATGGGCCAGTGAGTCGTCCTCCCTGTGCAGAGATGGTAGTGATGACTTACAGAAATTACCTTGGACAGACTTGGCGAGAGACCAGAATGCACGGGTTCCCGAAGGAAGGTGAACTAGTTTCTCGCCAATTCTGCCTATGTGCTCTGACTTTGCCTTGGCAATAACTCTTTTGAAGGACCTGGAGGCGAAGTTATACTTCTTTTCAAGTATGCTGGTGTTTACATCCCGAGTCACCGAAGCCGCAGCCCAGGCTTGATAACACTCCTGCTTACTGCGTAATGCAGTTTTACAGGAGCGACCAAACCAAGGCTGAGATCTGCCTCCGATGGGTACCACAGATGATGGAATAAATAGTTCCATTCCCTGTAGCACCACATCAGTGACAGAGTCAGCAACAGCGCTGGGATCATCCGGCGAGAAGCAAACCCGCCCCGATAGGTAGGATGCAAAGAAAGACCGCATTCAGTCCCAATCCGCCGACCTGTAATGCCAAACACGGCGGCAACCTGCAGAACGCAACCGCGAAGGGAGAGTGAGTGGCACCATACTCCGGATCAGACAGTGGTCCGAAGAGCCGAGAGGGGCATCGACTGAAACCAGATATCCGTCCGGATGAGAGGTCAGCAGAAGGTCCAACAGGGAAGGTGTATGATCCTCCACATCTGGAATCCGCGTAGGCGAAATAACCAGTTGTGTCAGACCATATGCCAAGGCAAAGCCATAAACAGATCTCCCCGCATGATCGGTTAAACGTGAACCGAGCCATTCGGCATGGTGGGCGTTAAAATCGCCAAGGATCACGATCTCTGCGGATGGGACCTGTTGTAGCAAGGAATCTGTAGCCATTTGGACATGGTCGATGAGTCGGTCTGTTTCGGCATTACCGCTATGGGACCTATAGAGGCACCCGTAGACGAGCGAACGGTCGTCGCTGTCTACACGTAGCCAAAGGATGGACAGGACCGAACCTTTAGTACGGTCCTTGGGTAGCCTTAAATTTAATTTCACTACCATATTTGATGGAGAGGGGGGATTGGGCCTCCGGCCACATGTTTTCACCAGATGAAACGCAGAAGCAGAGCTTCTACTTCACGCCGGTAGTTTGTGAGATCGTTAAACCACCCTAGCTCGCCGGTCCATACAAGCTTACAACAGCAAAAGCTGCCGCGTGGATCTACCACTATTATATACAATTTTAACGAGAAATTTCATCTCTTTCACTGAGGTGAAATCCCTCATTACAATTGAAAAAGGCACTGATTAACGTTACCCACCAAACACAACAATAATGTGGTGTGAGCGTGGTCTTTCCCCCACCAAAACGACACATTCGTGCTGTAGCCATAACGCGATACCGTGTGGCTATACTACGTAGAAGCCAACGTATAGAACAAGACTTAACAAAATCTGTTTTTCATTTTCTTGTCTGTGGATGATCATGACAAAATCCAGAGTGTAACACCTACTCCGAATTATTGGACATAATTAAGCAAAAATAATTTTTAGTACCCTTGTTACTGCATATAGTAGAAGATTTTTATTAACGATTTGCTCATAATTTACAGAGATCATTTGCTAGTTTTTTTTAACATATATAGCACCTTTGAATCAAGTATGATTGGGTTGAGGCCTACGAGCGTAACTAATTCCACTTAAAACTAGTTAAAAATAGATATGATTATGTGCAATGTAAAGGTTCTCGCGTGTCAGCCTTGCACCAGTAGGCAAAGTGTAGGGTGGCCACTCACTAAATGGAGTGACGACCTGGTAAAACATGTAGGAAGTCGATGGATGTAGGTGGCTCAGGGCCGTGCTTTGTGGGATTTCTTGGGGTAGGCCCATGTTCAGCAGTGGACTTGTGAAAGGCTGTAATGATGATAATGGTGATTAAGTGTAATGTTAATTTAGTCAGCTAGTTTTAAAATTACTTTATTTAATCAAGAAGAATTTTATTATAAAAGAAGTTAAGAACACTAGTGTCTGTGTTGAAAAAGACAAATGCATATAGTATGGTAAGCACGTTTCAACTGCCAAGCCACAAAGACGGTAAAGTTTGAGATTGCAGTATGACTGTTAAAGCTAGCCACTTATCTCAAGAGATTCCTTTGAGTGGAACGTTTTTATTTCTGCTTAATTACACATTTTTTTTAAATAATTATTTTTACTTAGCTTTTCGTTATTTAACTGTCAGAAGTTTTGCATTATAATGCATTAAGCTTTTGTTAAGTCAATGCACTTCACCATCTTAGACTACATTTCCACTTTCCATCAGGTGAGTTAAGCGCTGGCTAAGTAGAAAATAAAAAATAGATGTTTCCCTTTACATCTCCAAATATATATAATTCTCAATTAGGCCTTAGATTACAGTCATTTGCAAATGATTAGGTCTATCTATTCATCCGTCCATCAATAACAGCCTATAATAGTCTACTACTGAACATAGGACTCTCCTGCGCCCCTTTTTTTCCCAAATGAGGGTCGCTTCCGATTCGGCAGAAAGACCTCATAAGCCAATGCCAGTCTCAAATGTGGTGTTTAGTAGGTAGGAACTTAGGTTAGGTTAGGTTAGTCGCAGTGCGTCCCACATAATCACGACAGCCGGCTGTCATGAAATGCTTAGAGCATTCACCACCTCCCTCCTCGTTTCGAAGGATAGCCCTTTTCAATTGCTTCTCGGCACAAAAAAAACATAGGCCTCTCCTAAAGATTACCTTTTGGCACTGCAGCTCGGAAGGAGTACAATAATTTAGATTTCATCCCTTTTTATATATAGGCGTAGCGTAGCAAACTACGCTGACGCCGGTAGGGAGGTCGGCGCGCAGCACCCAGTCGTAACCGATGTTCCACAGGCGCGGCCCCAGAACCGAACCCTGTGGGACACCCGCACGACATCTCTCGCCGGTTCCACTCAGCAAACGTTGTTTTGCCATATACATTAAAATCACGATTATAAAACAGGGGGTTGATCGTAGAAGAGTGAAAAATTTGAAGTTTTATGTATTTTCAATCATAATAAAACAAAGTTATTTTTTTGTAAAAAAAAAAAAATTGTTTAGGGGTGGGTCACCCTTAACATTAAGGGTTTGAAAAATAGATGTTGACCGATTCTCAGACCTACCCGATATGAACACAAAATGTCATAGAAATCGGTTGAGCCGTTTCGGAGGAGTTTGGTAACAAACACCGCGACACAAGAATTTTATATATTAGACATATTATTAATAATTATATTTAGTTAAATAAAATAATGTTATTTTATAGCGTAAGAGCGCGTTCCGACGACACGCACCCGCTACACGCACGCCTCGCGCGTCAGCACCCGCGTCTAACTCGCTTTGAAATTTGTTGCATATTCTTTGAGTTTGAGCACACGCCTCGCCCATGCCACGCGACCGCATTGCGCACGCCATGCGCCCGCCTCGCACACGCCACGCGCCAGCCTCGTTCCCGCTCTGCGATGATCTTGCGCCTACACGCGCCTTTTACACAATTTCAGATTTATTGATTTGTTATAAGACTCAAATTATATGCAACAAATTTCAAAGCGTGCGCGTAGCGGGTGCGTGTCGTCGGAACGCGCCCTAAGATATAACCATGGGATATTTTATTAAGCATGTGAAGAAAACCGCGAACATATTTTTCGAAATGATGTTCAATCTGTGTTGCATATCATTGAGTTATCAACTTCTCAAATTCAACTTAATTGTCTAATTGAAAACTTCATTTTATCACTTTTATCATGTCAAATATAAATAATATGCTGTTATTTACTAAAACGCAACATAAAAAACGCGCAGATTTAAAATTTTATGGTACTTCATGTGGTAAATTTGACAAAATCTACCAAAAAATACAAATAACAACATAATACTAATTTGTTTTAAATAGGAGTAAAGATAACCTAAGAACCTTACACTAATAGCGAGGCATTTTATGATACTCCTCAGAAGTGAGGATCCGTTATTATAATGAATATATAATATTCATTTTAATAACGGATATAGGTGTATAAGGTGAACTCTGTACAAGATTGTAGTATATGAATGTATAAATAATATTGTTACAAATCTAATAATCGGTAACTTTAATTTCGATTCACTGGCTTAGTTCTTAAAGTCGATAAATAAGGAGAAACTTGAGATTGCGAAGGTCTTTGGTAAAAAATAACATAAATTCTTGTGTATGAGAAAAATATCAACATTTTATGTCTGGAATGTGACGTGGTATAAGTTTGTTAGTTCGTAAGTCGACCCAATTTTATGAAGAGGTGACCTTTGAGGTCAATTGCGACGAACAACCGGGTTAAATGTGCCTTATTCCTATATTTAGGTGTACAACGACTGTAAAAAGAATTAAACTATTCACATTGTATTTTTTCGTATGTAACTGTAACTTATTTTCTTTATACTATTATTCGTACCGACAAAGCAAACGTTCTTTCAATATAATTTAATTTTTAAAATTTTGTGCTGCCGACTTCAATATAAGTTATTAAGAATAACTCAAAAAATATTGTTCTGACCCTGATCAAATTCATATAGGACCACATGAGAAGTACAAGCTTTAAAATAAAAAAAGAATCTTCGAAATCCTTTCACCCAGTAAAGAGTTATCAGGTAACACACATAAAAAAAGAACATACAGTCGAATTGAATACCGTCTCCTTTTTGGAAGTCGGCAGAAAATATCAATTTCAGACAAAAGCTAAAAGTGATTTTATAATCATCATTGTTCACTATCACTATTACACTCCTGCACATAGGTGGGAGGTACAGCAGGAATGTCACAATACAGGGCCCTTAAGAACCTATTTTCATTGACTTCCTACATTGCTTACCAGGTTGTCACTCTATCTAGGTAGCAAATGGGCGCTCTATACTTCGCTTACCGTTTAGAGGCAGCCACTCGATAACCTTTCCTCCTCATCAAATCTGTATGCAATGAATCAATCATATAGCACGAAGAACCGTCAACCGGATGTGGTACTGTTACCATTATAGCTTATCAAAAGTCCACTACTAAATATAAGCCATCCCCATAAGGCTCATAGGTAGTATATTTTACATAATTGCCTCAATTGACCACCGGATAGGCAACCGTAGTTTAGTATTACGTTTATTTTGTGACAGCGCTGTAGTCTTGCTACAAGCGAAACGCACCGAAACCTAAATCACGCTAACAGCTACGATATAGCACATGGGGCGTTGACCGCTCGCCGGGCTGAATACTTTTTCCGGCAGGAGTTTTCCACTTTTTTGACCATCTTTATACTTATTATGACATTTAACATGGTATAAAATAAGATACAGCTATTATTTTCGCCTTCTGTCTTTCACAAGGTCGTTGCCGTTTTTCCATTCTATAGACAATTCTAATAATGTGCTATTGGCGAAACAAAAAAAGTTGTCGATAAATTCATTTAGTCTATGACTTAGAAAAATTTGGGATTTTTATTAGTGTGGTTCGTAATACTTATACATACTCGTATATATATATATATATATATATATATAGGATGACAAACGGGGGCACACGGTCCATTTTATATTTAGAACTTGCTGTGGCCCATAGACTATAATCTATCCTCAACTACGAATCAAAATGCAGATACTTTTTTTTTTTACTTTAGATTTAAACAGTGGTAGAGCCACGCGGCAGCTTTTGCTGTCGCACGGATGGGCCGGCTCGAAACGGGGTGGTACCACGACCTCACAGAAAACCAGCGTGAAGTAGAGATTTACCTCTGCGTTTCGCTTGGTGAGTGCAGGTGGCCGGAGGCCCTTTTTACTGGAAATGAGGCATTCCATCTTAGTCCTCACGGGGTGACAACGCATCTACATTTTGATTTGTAATAGAGGATAGATGTAGATGTCTATGGGCCGCAGTAACCACTTACCATCAGGTGGACTGTGTGCTCGTTTGTCACCCTTATCTTATATAAAAAAAAAAAACTTTGTCACTCGTGAGGATTAAGTTGGAATGCCTCATTTCTGATAAAAATGGTCTTCGATTTTCTACACTCTCCATACGAAACACAGCAGCCTTAAGCTGCTATTTTACGCTAGTATTCTGTGAGAGCGTGGTCCTTTCTCGGTCGAGTCGACCCTTTCGTGCTACAATAATACCACTAACATAACTGCAGCATAGCTCTATCACTTACGAATTTACTTATATTTAGCTGGTATATTCCGCCAAATTCTCCTTAGACTATAATAATGGGTTCCACAGGGAATAATAACTTTGTTTGTTTAATCGAAACTGGCCTTGCTTTACAGAACTTCTTTACTCATGTGACGGAACGTACACACGACCGCGGTCTCCCTTCTCTTTTGTCGCTGGATCACAACTACCAATAATTCGATTACGAACGTATTACCCGTTTTCCTCTCTGCTCCTTCAAGATATTATTCATCATTCATTCATTAGTTACAGCCTATTAAAACTCTACTGCTGAACGTAGGGGGAATATTTGCCATAGCTCCCCTCTCTTAGCAAGTTTTTTTTATAGGATAAGGGTGACAAACGAGCACACAGTCCACCTGATGGTAAGTGGCTGCTGCGGCCCATAGACATCTACATCTATCCTCTATTACAATTCAAACCTCTACTTCACGCTGGTATTCTGTGAGGTCGTAGTACCACCCCGGTTCGAGCCGCCCATCCGTGTGACAGCAAAAGCTGCCGCGTGGCTCTACCACTGTTTAAAGTGGGTGGCAACCGCAATTTTTCATTATTTTGGGCGTTTATCAGAAAGATGCTGTTGCCTATGTCTTGTTTTTATTCTCCTCTGTGGTCTTTTACGATATTCGCGGTACGTAATGGGGTTTTTGAGCATTTAAGAAAAAAAATATATTATTTGATAGGAGGTAGTGGAGGATCCATCGCCCTACACCGCCGCTACATTATATTATTAAGATCTCGCCTTAATTTCATGATTTCTAAATATTTCATTCAAGCAGAAAAAAAGCATTGTTGAATATAATTGATGGTTTTCCGCTAAGCAAGTGATAAATCTATATAATTAAAATCAATTGCCGCTTGTATGAAAGATCATCACTTGAGAACGGCTGGACCGATTTCGATGAACACTCACACTGACAATTGGTTCTGGTAAGTAGCACTGTTGTCGAAATCTAGAAAACAGTCGTATGAAGCCAAGGTATATACTCTTAGTAAACATATAAAATTAGGATTACGTATGTCTGTGAAGACTTAGTATTCATATCTGCCTAGCTATTAGTTTTTAAATTTTGCGAAAGCAATATTTGCAATGTGACGGCTCCGTGACGCAGTGCTTAGCAATAAGTCGTAGCACCAAGGGCCGCGGGTTCAAATCCCGCACGAAACAAGTATTTGTATGGCATAAAATAATTGTTCCGGTTCTGGATGTTTGTCCATGTCAAATTTATGTATGTAAACCACGATATAGGAGGAAAACCCTAGTGTGGATGTAACGTTTCTTAAAAGAAAAAAAAAAAGAAAAGAAAATGTAATATACGAGTTGCAATTGAATAATCATCACTTTATTTAGAAAATTATTTTTTGTCTCTTTTTGCCTTATTAAAATAGTAGATTAGAAAAAGCGAGACAAGTAACTTTTACACAAGTAAAGTTTATGTAGAATTGTAAGCTCTGTATGCATACGTATGTAAGTAAATTATTCTACGTAAGTTTGAAAGCCATTTATGTATCTAGACTATTAGATTATAGGCTGTTGGTATATGTTAGTGTAAGGATTTAAACAAAAAAAAGTTATATAAATTAAAAGAAACAAAAAAACAGACTTTATATTATTATCGGATTGATCGTTTGTATCTAATTTCTGCCGACTTCAAAAAGGAAACGGTACTCAATTTGACTGCATGCTTTTATGTGTGTTACCGCATAACTTTTAACTGGATGGACCGATTTCGATGATTCTTTTTTTTATATAAGAGCTGGTACTTCACATGTGGTCCTTCATGAATTTGATCAAGGTCAGACCAATATTTTTGAGTTATTCTTAATAATGTATATACAAGTCGCCTGTACAAAATTTTTCAATTTTCAATTATATAATTATAAGTGCACTTCTAGGAAAGTAAAACAAGTAATCAGAAAAAATTGTTATCTGACGTCGGAAATAATGCATTAAGTATGTACCTACTTTAAAAAAAATGCTACTGTGCGATTCAGATATTTCGTTATATTTTCTAAGTTTTACGGAAATTTAGTAACAATATTTTCCTTTATACGAAAATATATTTCTTTTCATTCAAATCAACTCAGTTTCAGTTAAAAACACAGGTTTGCCACTTCCATAATAAAATGGATTTTCCGAAGCAACTTTCCAGCAGGCATATCGCTCCACTACACCATCAAAGTTATTTCACGTTGATTGAAAACGTTGCAGTAGTAGGAAACTTGCTTCAGTTTTAAATTGCGGGTAAAAGGAAAATATTAAGAAATGAATACGAAATGTAGTGAAACTTCGTCTATTTCACTCAACAATATTTTATATTATGCTCCAAGAACTTCGTAGAGTTAAGCACTATAATTTGCATGAAATACAAGAAGTTAATTCAATAATTAGTTTCTTCATTCAATTCTATTTTTAATTTGATTTTAGCCATGATATCCAGCGTTGAAGCTAAGTGTTCACCGTAAATTTCACAACAAGCGAGCAACCGGGGTTCGATCCCCGCCGACTAAATAAGTTGATAATTGATCTTAAACTAGAACTGCTAAAACATACATTAAATACATCAAGCGACGGTGTTCGCAAACCTTGTACTTCGCGCAACTTTTTCATATTAGATGCAGATTTAGTTGCACGATTAAAGAAATCCTTAATGCCTCATGATGTCCTTGGAGAAAAATTATCTCCCAAGAACTTACGATCTAAGAAAAAATTACTAAACGTAAAGGAACAAAAAGACACACGAATAGCCTTGGCAAGTTTGGTAACTTCATGGGCTCAGCTAGACAGTTTACATGGGCTGAAATATTAGTCAGTTTTAAATGTTGATTTATCACGTACTCAGTGGTAAAGCAAAACTTCAGAATTGTTGACGACATTTTAAGACTGGAAAGATGAACTGGAGTAGTGCGGTGAACTAATTATTGTTCCATAATCTTCTCAAAAAATGATAGGACGCCTAAATCCAACAGTGAGTCGCGAATAGAATTATCATCATCATCATCATCACAGCCCTTCACAAGTCCACTGCTGAACATAGGCCTCCCCCAAAGAATGCCACAAAGCACGGTCCTGAGCCACCTGCATCCATCGACTTCCTGCATATCTTACCAGGTCGTCACTCCATCTAGTGGGGGGACGCCCAACACTTCGCCTGCCGGTACGAGGCTGCCACTCGAGAACCTTTCTTCCCATCGTTGTCGGTTCTTCGAGCTATATGGCCGGCCATTGCCACTTCAGCTTACTAATCCGTTGGGCTATGCTCGGAGTTTCTCCGCGTGATAAACTCAGAAATGTGTATATCCGCAGTACAACCAGAGTGACCGAATAGAATTAATAACTTTAAAATAAGTTAGTTCTTTTTTACAAAGAGGTACCATTTAATATGCAGAACTTATCCATCAAAGACCTTGAAATTTTTCTTAAGCAAATATTTTTAAGTAAGTGTTATTACAGTTCTAATGACTAAATGATTGGTAACAACCTTTGAATGATATGATCGCTACCCTACTGTTTCTAAATGTTTTCATATATAATTGTATAAAATATTATATATAAATTCATTTATTGCTGGTTGGTTTCCAGGAACAGAGGTTTTTTCCGAACAGTGGTAAAGCCCCTTAACAAGTCCACTGCTCAACATAGGTTGTCTGTTCTTCTAAAAGTAAAGCTTAAATAAAAGTATATTCTTGCAT
This sequence comes from Parnassius glacialis, assembly GCA_033319125.1. Lineage (NCBI taxonomy): Eukaryota > Metazoa > Arthropoda > Insecta > Lepidoptera > Papilionidae > Parnassius > Parnassius glacialis. Next base: position 12,334,329 of record JAVANC010000023.1, on the reverse strand, counting down.
ATTCCCGTGCCGTGGTAGCTCAGATGGTTAGCACTCGCTGTAAGTTTCACAGTACGCGAGAAACCCGGGTTCGATCGCCGCCAGCATCAATGAATTGTTAATTGCAATTTTAAGTGCTGATTTACCACGTGCTCTGCGGTGAAGGAAAACATCGTGAGGAAACCTGCACGTCTGACAAATAAGAAAAAATATATAAATTTCGAAGGCAAAGGAAGTTCGTCAACACGCATTGGGCAGCGCGGCGGACCTTTCCTTGCCCTAAAACCCTCTCAGAAATGAGAGGAGGCCTGTGCCCAGCAATGGGATGTGTATATAGATTGTAACTTTAACTTTAACTTTTACATATTTACAGTGTTCCGTGCTGAAATTAACATAACAATGTACTTTTGAATCATTTTTGGCAGTCAGTCATTAACTAACAATTGTCTCTGGAAATTTTGAAATTGAGTTATGACAATTAATTTTGATTGTGTTGGATATTTTTTTCCCCAGAATAAGGGTGGGATCAAGTGCATAGTCCACTTGATGGTAAGTGGATGCTCTGGCCTATAAACATTTACATCTATCCTCGATTAAGAATCAAAATACATCTGATTTTTTTTTCGTTTACATGCACCTGTGAATGAACTAGACCTCTGCACATTAGCGACGACACGTTCCGAACATTTTCATCCATAATCAAATGGAAAACAGGGACGTTCACTTTGTGTAGGAGGCCGAGGCCGATAATTATAATTGCTACAAAATACATTGACTTGTTAATATGTTT
>JAVANC010000023.1:12199264-12333460 GCA_033319125.1 Parnassius glacialis | reverse complement strand
CGTGTGCGTGTGCGTGTGCGTGTGCGTGTGCGTGTGCGTGTGCGTGTGCGTGTGCGTGTGCGTGTGCGTGTGCGTGTGCGTGTGCGTGTGCGTGTGCGTGTGAGTGTGCGTGTGCGTGTGCGTGTGCGTGTGCGTGTGCGTGTGCGTGTGCGTGTGCGTGTGCGTGTGCGTGTGCGTGTGCGTGTGCGTGTGCGTGTGCGTGTGCGTGTGCGTGTGCTTGTGCGTGTGCGTGTGCGTGTGCGTGTGCGTGTGCGTGTGCGTGTGCGTGTGCGTGTGCGTGTGCGTGTGCGTGTGCGTGTGCGTGTGCGTGTGCGTGTGCGTGTGCGTGTGCGCGTGCGTGTGCGTGTGCGTGTGCGTGTGCGTGTGCGTGTGCGTGTGCGTGTGCGTGTGCGTGTGCGTGTGCGTGTGCGAGTGCGTGTGCGTGTCCGTGTGCGTGTGCGTGTGCGTGTGCGTGTGCGTGTGCGTGTGCGTGTGCGTGTGCGTGTGCGTGTGCGTGTGCGTGTGCGTGTGCGTGTGCGTGTGCGTGTGCGTGTGCGTGTGCGTGTGCGTGTGCGTGTGCGTTGCCGTATGCGATTGCGTGTGCGTGTGCGTGTACGTGTGTCTCAGAAAGGAATTCGGTATGTAGTTCTTCAAGAGAGCTATGTCACCTTTCTTGAAAAACAAGACCACCGCACCTCTGTTGCTCGCCTCCGGCGTAGTGCCACCGTGGAGAATGGAATTAAAAGAACTTCGAAAGGACTTCAAGTACCAGTTTTTCAACCGCTTTCAGAAGCTCTGCTCTAATTCCTTCCTCGTCTGGGGCCTTCCCTGGCAAAGATTTTGGAGCCCTGGTTCCGCTTGATCGCTTCTTCAATACCAGCTGTATTGAAGTTGCGTAAGTGCCGCCGCATACGAACTGTATTGAAGTTGCATAAGTGCCGTCGCATGCATTTGGAGATCTGTCTGTTCAGTTATCTGTACGCTATCAAATCTGCTGAAGACTGCAGCTTTATTTTCCGTCTAACAGCCATGCCATTAAGAGTGTGATTGGAGAGTTTTTGAGTTGTTCTGTTGCGGGTCTTGCAGAACTTAGCTCCGAACGCATGGAGTGTTTCCACGAACTCGTCAGTCATATCGTCCACTGCATTACAGTCTTCTAGGCAATAAAAACGGTTTTGTTGCTCGAGCTGAAAGGTTTCGGGACTCTGGATTATAAGTCGAGGGGGACGGAGCGTTAACTTCATTAGACGAGACCTATCAAACTTAACGTTTAGGTTCAGTGTGCCTCTCAACATTCGGTGGTCTTTAACAGTTTTCACCCTCGCGATCACTGAGATATCACTGAACAGTTATCGTCTGGTAGTCATACTGAAGTCGATCTTATTTTTGTCGAACCGTCGGGGCTCAACCCGGTCCACTTTCTGAGGGGCCACTTCTGGATGAAAGAGTTAATCAGAAAAGGCCCCTTTTTCTTTATGAAGTCGGCCAGCTGCTGGTACATTGTTTTCCGTTGAACTATTCCAAATTTCCATACCTTCAGCTCACCTTTCTCTCTTGTGCCTAGTTTTGCGTTGAAGTCTCCCATTAGCAACGTAGAGTGGGTTTTGAAGGAATGTTTGGCTTAAGAGATATTTTCATAAATTTCCTCTTACTACTCAACCCCCTACCCTAACCTCCCCCCACCTCCATTTTTTATCATGTTTGCCACCGTAGCCAGGAAAGGCGGGGACGGCGGGGACTGGGGCCGTGTTTTTTTCACTTTATTCATTGAGGGTTATATTGCCATAGTTGCCACGCTTGGCGGGTGGGTTGGCATCAGCAGTTTTTTTATTGTTGTTTTACTGTTTTCAGAAAAATGCTGCTGCCCATCTTCCGCCTCAGTTTCCCTCTGTCGCCTCTTACGACAGCCACGGGAAGATATGGGGGAATGGGTTTTCTTACCCGCCACTACGCGGGGGAATCTAATCAGTGAAATTTTTGTTATGTTTTTAAGTTGGTTTACTTTTCTGTATTATTATTAATAATTATAAATATTTATTTCATTTCCAATTACACATGTTTACATACAGGAACAAATATGATTACAATTAAATAAAGTAACAATAAGTTTAACAAAAATAACCTGCTATGATAAAATTATAACTATGTGTAGCATAATAATGTAGAATCTACAAAAGAAAAATAGAAAAGTCATGTTTATAATATTAGCTACCTGCTTGAACTAGGTTGAGTACCTGTGGTTCAGACATCACTTATACAATCGGTTTAATAATGTAGGACATTAGATATTTAAATAATTAAATTAGATTATAGAATAAACAAAATAACTCAATAACAATTATTTGTTACTTACAATTAATACAAACTGTTTTAGAATTTCTAACAACTTCTCTGTGTCTTCGTAATTTAATTTATTTAGAAATTCCCTGACACTTATATTACAGTTCTTATAACTTAGACTATATACCTTTAGTGACTTGTTGAGCTTGTGTTGAGAAAGGGTCCTAAATATATGTAAAATTTGTTCACAAATGCGTGTTTGGTTTGAGGGTTTACACAAACTAAGTCCATTCTTCTCCTGTCTATGGATTTATATGGAAGTTCGGTATGCTGTTTTAATATGATGTTCAGGATAAACAACTGACGCACAGTTGGTACACTACATGCCAAGTACAGTTGATGTGTAGTACACATGAATGGTCGGAAAGTGGCTACCTTTAGAACTACTCTCTGAGCACGTTCTAGTGGGAGCAATATTGTTTCAGAAGCACCACCTCAGGAAGTAATGCCAGAAGTGAGTATGGATTGACACAAAGCTAAATAGACCTGACTTATCAATTTAAAGTCAGCAATGCTACGAAGACATTTAAAAATATATATTAATTTACGAACTCTAGCACGAAGTAAATCGATGTGCTTGCGGAAATTTAAATTTGTGTCAAGCGTGATACCTAAATATTTTATATTGTCGTAGCGTAAATATTTAGGTGAGTAGGTATGTTATTGTTTCTCATTAAAAATAACATATATTTTGTTTTATCTGCGTTTAAACGTAGGAGATTATTAAGAAGCCAATTAGATACTATGTTAAAGCCTTGTTGAGCGTATTTATAAACCTCATCTCGTGATTTCTCTGAGAATAACAGGGCTGTGTCATCCGCATACGACATTATGACACCGTTTTGAAGTTGAAGATTACATAAGTCATTTATAGAAATTAGGAACAATGTAGGCCCCAGAATACTGCCCTGTGGAATTCCATAAGTGCTGTTTTGTAATTCAGTACTTGTATACTCACCGATTTTTACAGATTGAAAGTAATCACTGAGGTAATCGGAAAAAAATTGTAGTTGAGTTCCCCTTATGCCAAGTGTTTCAAGCTTTTGCAATAGTATAGGGCAATAGATAGTATCAAATGCTTTGGCAAGGTCTTAAAAGATCCTAATTGATTGGTACATGCGGGTAGTAAGGCCTAGCTAAGGGAAAATCGAAAATATAATTAGAAATATCTAATTTGGTCTATAGATTTTAATAAATTTAATGAGCTTATGTAGTACAGTTCTATAAAGTTTGAACGAATAAATGTAACATTTGCCATAAATAAAACAAAATTAAACATATCCAAAAACCTTGTTAGTAGGCCTTATTTTACCATAGTAGGGTAATAAGGGCTACTGCTTTAAAGAACTGAAATATATTTAATATTTAAAATCACATGAATGCACTGTACAGAATTATAGTATACATAAGTACAGGTGCCCTCTCTATTTCCTCACAATTATCAAATCGCAATCCGACACGGTCTAAGAGAGCTTAGGCGCAGGACCAATAATTATCACACATAATTTAATAGATTCTAATAGTACATTCTTAATTCTTCGACACATTTTGTCTTTGCATTATTTGGACAACTAAAAACAGGGCAATTTTCTAACTACGACATTAATTTAATAATAAAAGCGTAAGATTTATTTGCATTTATAATATTTTAAAAGTGATATAAAATTCATAATAACACTAAACAAGAAAAAGGAGTATAATAACGCCTATGGTGAAATTTAGTAGGCCTTAATAAAAACCGACCAAGTATTTAAGATAAACAAATAAAAAAATACCCTCCAAACCGTTACTCAAATTTTTAAGTTCAACAAAGCATTTATTCATAAAGATAAAAATTACGATTTTAGATAGTTAAATGTAATATTACAAATTTTAGCTACGATTTATTTCGACCGATGTTTACAGGACGCGGGGTAGCGCGTCTCTGCAAACTTGTAGAGAAATTATCGTTCAATAGGAGTCTGTTATTATCTCCTTAAGCGAGTGCAGTTATTATAAATACGATTTTTGTTACATAGGTCTTATTAACCGACAGGCCTTATTACATGCTGGCACCTTATACATTTATATACATTAGGACAGAGCGGTGGACACTTCCTCGCCCTAAAACCCTCAGAAATAAGAAAAGGGCAGTGCCCAACATTGGTACGTATAAATCCTGTCACGTCGTCATTTAACTTTACCCTAAAATTTTAGCATTTAAAACACATTTTGTATTATTATAAAACCAATATAACAAAATAAAGTTAAATATTTTTGTCTTTAAAAGGTTTTTCTTTCTTTTAGTATAACCATGTTGTAGTTAATGAAACTGTAACCGATCGTGGAAATGTATTGCACTCATTCTGAAACATCGCCCAATATATTATCACACCATCTGCTAAAGGCTCAGCGAATAAAATACGCATGTCATTAATCTCTGTAGCTTTTAGATCCTTTCTGCTGAAAGCTATTACGCAAATATAGTTCTGAAGAGATTTTATTAACGATAGTTTGTAATTATTTTATCAATAACGACGTTTTATTTATTAAATATTTATGTGATGAGGTATATATAACACAAAATATATTACACGTATATTTCAAAATCATATTTTTATAAAAATTTACACTTATTTGTTCATAACAAGTTCAAGTTCCGTGGCTTAAAAATGAGTTGCGGCGCTGAGCGTCGCAGGTTCAAATCCCGCAGCATTATACAAATAAATGTTTCGGGTCTGGATGTTTATCCTTCTGAAATTTGTGTTAACTACATCTACGATACAGAAGAAAATCCTCGTGTGTGTGTGAGGGGAGGAGGGGTTTAAAATAAAAGGAAAACAAAAGAAATATTAAATGTGAATTTGTAGAAGGTAATGTGAGCGCTAATCTGCCTACCAAATGTGACTATATGGCAATTCCTATTACAACGGGATTCCTTATCTAGTAGTAGACTTCGCGTAGTACTAGTAGTAATAATAATAGTGTGTAGTGAAGTAGTAGTGTGGTGTAGTAATAAACTTTCATGGGCTGATGTGGAAAATATGGAAGAAGTGTGAGAAGCATACCATTCCTCGGTACAAATATCTGCTTATCACACTTATTTGCCTCACACGAATTAAGACCGCATCGCATGTCCAGATGGTACATGTCCTTAAGAATAATATTAACTTAACAGAGTACAGAGTACGTGCTCGATGGAGAAGGTAAACAGCGCGATATATGAAGTTCGCCAACATGCATTGGTGCAGCGCGGTTGACATATCTTTGCCCTAAAACCCTCTCAGAAATGAAAGGTAGCCAGTGCCCAGCAGTGGGACGTATAATAGACTGTAATTTTAACTTTCAAAAAAGTGCAGCTTATATATTGACCACGAACAACCCTCTCCGAATTCGCCTGGGTGCGATCTATTGATGAGAGGTAATTTATATTTTTTAAAATAACTATCTATGATTATTTATGTTATATTATTTTCAATTTTACAAAAAAATGCCAATAATTATAAATTTCATGTTCGTAAATGTCAAAGACGTGAAAGCGTTGTGTCAGTATCGTGCCAAATATAGTCCGTAGTCTCTGTCAATCCCTCTAGGTAACAGGCATAACTGTTTATGTATATCTATTTATATATTAGGAATCAAGTTTTAATTTATGATATAATGTAAAAATTATGAATTATTTTTAGTATCATGATATACACGAATACACTCTTGTACAATAATACTCGTGCAGGAGAATTTAAAAGGCCTACATAATATGTGATCACTCAGCTTATGTTTCACGGTTCGTTATCATAACAATTCGCCGCACGTATCAGTATTCTGGTCACGTTCGTTCAAGATATTATCGATCGTTGAGAGGGACGGGAGAAATTTGATTGAGCATTACACATTTGTAATATTTAAGCCAACATATTCAAAAGTGAGACGAACATTCTCGTCCTTTGCAGCTCTTTGTAATAAGCCTAAATATTTTTTGCGTTGTCATTATTTTTATTAATTCAGAGCATTTCAAAAGGTCACTGCTGAACGTATACCCACATAGATTGTCTCATAAGTGGATATATTTGCTATAACTGCTCCGTTTGGCAGGTAAGAGGGTTGGTAAACGCGCGACACAATATAGGTGAATTGAATAGTTCTTTATCACGTCAACCGATTTCGATAATTGTAACATTATTTTTAGATCGTTGAATCTAGATCCCTATTTCACTTTACTACATTCAATGTGTAGTGTTCGCGTAAATATAACACATCATTCGCTATTTTGCTTTTATGTATTAGTTTATTTAGTATTTCAGAACCACGTTTTACGTAAATTATTATACATAACATCCACATCGTTTTAAATATGTCTTATTGTCTAGAATAGACTATATATAGACTATATATATATATATATATATATATATATATATATATATATATATATATATATATATATATATATATATAGACTATAGACTGGCTAGAATAATTAATTACAGGCTATGAGGCATTCCAACTTAGTCCTGAGAGATGACAACGAATCTGTAGCATTATATGTTTAAAGTTGGCTGCAGGTTTCTATGAACTGTAGTCGACTTACTATCACATGGACTGTAAGTCATTTCAGTTCCATGTTCAGTTTCATGAACAAAAAAAGAACTTCAACTTAAGCTGCCAAATTACCTTCACTTTTTAGATCTTGTATGTTACTATTAAGCCATGATAGCTCAGGGGCTAAGCGCTCGCTGTAAGCTTCACAGTATATATGTACAACCTGTTCTCGATCCCCGCAAACACCAATGAAATTGTTAATTGCAATTTTAAGTGCTGATTTATCATGTACTCGGCGGTGAAGGAAAACATCTTGAGGAAACCTACATGTCTGAGAAATAAGAAAGAAATCTTTTAAAGACATTTCAAGTTCCCCAACACGCACTTGAGCAGCGCGGCGGACATTTCCTTGCCCTTAAACTCTCTCAAAAATAATTGGAGGACTCTGCCCAATAGTGGGACGTGTATTGGCTGCAACTTCAACTTTAACTTTTATGTTACGATGGGGAATGCTTTTCGTAGCACGTAACGCCTTTGGTCCTGCGCCTGATCTCTTTTCAGTTATGTCAGATTGCCATCTTACCGGACTATGAGAGTAAAGAAATAGAGATACTTGCGCACATATTCATGCACTATAATCGTGTTCTGCTCAGATGGTTTCAGTCTATGCTGAGACTGGCCGTTATAGCAGGAATTCGGTGTAGAAGACATGCTTATTATTATAATAAATGCTATAAAGATTTATGACCTACGATGAATGGTGATTGAATCATTTCGCATAATAAACTAGACCAGACGTAAACAGCAATCAAAGCACAAATCTTACCAAAAAGGATCTATCGTTTGCCTTCGGGTAACTGTTTGTCTTTTGGTCAAAACTGTTACTGAAAAGCATTAAAAGCTACAATACGCCTTGACTACGTCTTGGCAGTTTAATTAAATAGATTGTATAAGACTCGATATTCAAATCTTGTCTAAAGTATAGATCAAACCAAGTCAATTCTGTGACATTGATATGGGTTGAACAAAAGATATTGCTTGAGTAATTACTTGATAACATGATCCTATTTTCATTTGCTAAATTGATTAGTTTCTGTGACGCAACTTTAACAGCTAAACCTCATTAGAAACTTGACAAACTTGTCTTATTCTTCTATCATCAGATAAATCTATACAACAATACACTTCTTTGAGACACGCCATGTCTAATGTTTCCTTCTCTACTATGAATTAAGATATAAAATAATATATTTGGCCCCCCTTTTAAGCGATTTAAAAAAAATGGAAGCTTATAAATTTGTCTGTTATATAATATTTTTATTTCTACGTGGTAAAACCATGCTACAGCTATATTGTGGTTGTAGAATGAATGGGTTTGCTCAATCGGGGAAGGATTACGCTTCACAGAATACCAGCATAAAATAGCATTTATATGCTGCTGTGTTTTGTTTGGTAAGTGTAGAGAACGGGAGACCCTTTTTACTGGAAATGAGGTATTCCATCTTAGTCCTCCGGGAGAATAGATTTAGATTTCTATGGGACTCATCATCCACTTACGATCAGCTGGACTATTTGCTTCTCACCCTTTTTCTATAAAATAAATTATATTACTATATTTACGACATTTTTCAACTTGTGATATTCTTTATTAAAAGCATGCGTGAGTGTCGTGGAATACTCGGTTGGAACGAAGTTTCTTTCGTTGTATATTATTATTGATAAACGTATTATATTTTTGATTAACAAATACAAATTAATGAATTACTAGCGCCTATTAAAATGAAATGTCATTTAAAATAATATTTCTTTTATGGCTAGATAAGAAAAATCGTGACGACGTGACGGAAAAATCTTACACTTTTACTCGCCTAGCCCCGATTCGCTTATAAATAGTATGCTTTAGATTAAAAAAATTGGGGATGTGAATATGCCGAATTAGGTTAAGATGAAAAATGATAATTTGGGCATTAATTCATTATTAAAATTCATGTACAATTTTTGTAATAAAATTACTTCACTATCGAAGAAAATCCATATCGTTTGTAACTTATCTTCTTTTTCCTTAAAACCAGCGCTGCTTTGTAACGATGCACGTTCACTTTCTTTGACGGTAGTTCATCTGTTATAGTAATAGATATACTCCCTAAAATATCTATTCGTGTCATGATAAACTTATATTCCTTAGGGATTCGTGCATCAAGTCTCAATATATACTATTTTGTGTAAATAAATATATATGTATAAAGTTTATTAATAAGGTAAAGATAGAAATTAATAACATATAACATATTGTATTATTTTAGCGGAACTAATAACTGTGTAAAAAATATTTTTGCCCACCCAATACTTTTTGAATAACAACCAAACATAAAAATATCTTTTTTATTTTTAAATACATTTCTATTTTTGTATCGATGTAAATATTACGTAATGAGTTACGGGAAATATTATAATATTCGCTTACTTCCAATTATTGAACTTAATTACGCAAAAAGGATTTACCCACGTTTTTGACATTTAGTTTCTACCAATATTCAATAGTGAAGGCTCAATAGTATTTATAAGTAATTTGGTCATTAATGACAGCGGTTTTCTGTTAGTTTCTCTCTTAGTAAAACTACACATCCTTAAGAAAAATTTATCATAAAAATACGCCTTTGAATCAAGTATGAATCGGATGAAACCTATAAGCGTATCTATGTCCACTTAAAAATGTTCAAAATAGATATAATTATGTGTAATGTAAAGATTCTCAAATGTCAGCCTAGCACCGGTAGGCAAAGTGTAGGGCGGCCTCTCACTAGATGGAGTGATGACCTGGGAAAACGTGCAGGAAGTCAATGGATGCACGTAGCTCAGGACCGTGCTTTGTGGAATTCCTTTGGTGAATTCCTATGTTCAGAAATGGACTTGTGAAGATGATAATGGGGATGATGTGTGACGTAAGTTTAGTGCCCTAGTTTTAAAATTGCTTTTCTTAAAGCAAGAACTTAAGAACACTAGAATCATTGTTGGAAGAGACAAATGCCGAATGCCAAAAGTATGGTAAGCACGTTTCAACTGCCAAGCCACAACGACGGTAGCGTTTGCGGTATGACTGGTAAAGCTAGTCACTTATCTCAAGAGATTCCATTAAATGGAAAGTTTATATTTCTGCTTGATTACACTAAGTTCCTTTCATTATTTTTAAATAGTTATTTTCACAAAGCTTTTTGTTATTCAACTCTTTTAAGTTTTGCATTTAAGAGTTAACATAATGATTTCTTATATTTACGCGAACACTACACATTGGATAAAACTACTTTTATGGATTTTATCGCGTTTAATTAGGTTAAACGCGATAAAATACGTAAGAGTATTTATTCAATTTAATAGTTAAGTTAAAAGTTTTCTTAATATCTCTAAATATAATTCTTAATGAGGCCTTAGATTACATCCACTTATAAATTATTACATCTATCTATCCATCCGTCCAGCAATTACCTATAAAAGTCCACTGCTGAACATAGGCGTCCCCTACATATTACCTTATAGGGGGAGGAGTTATGATTTCCCATAGTTACCAGGTATGGCTGGCTCTGTATCCAAAATAATTAAACTTTCTGTTTAAAATACTAAAAAAATTAATAAAATTTTGGTTTCTTATGTATCCACAGCTTGTTTTCGCCGCAGGAGACAATAAGGTTGGTTCATTTCTCGCCAAAGGCTAAGTATAGTCATTCAGAGAAGAAACGCAGCCAGTGTTTTTGACACTATAGCTCGGGAGGAGTACGATAATTTTAGATTTTATCCTTTTTATTGAAATACATATTATTTATTTTCTGTTTTTTGTAATAAAATAATTTTGCTGGCATAAGATAATACCATGGCAAAATTCATTTAGCATGTGAAGAGACCGACGGACGTAATTTTGAAAATAACATTCAAACTTTGTTGCAGTGTATTATTGAGTGATCAACTTCTAAACTTCATGTTAGTAGCAATCGTCTAATTGATAACTACATGCGTTTTCTTGTACAAAGATAGTAAACGTGCTGTTACCTACTAAACACAATATAAAAAGCGAAATAAAAAAAATGCAAAATATACCTTAATTAGAAGGGAGGCGCTTGCAGCTTTTAAAAAGCTATCTCTACCAACGCAAAGTAACAGTATAATGATCCTAAGTTTCAAATGGAAGTTATGAGAACCTTCAACAGGTAGCGAGGCATTCCATTTCATAAGTCCTCAGAGGTGATAACATAAAAAGTTCCAATGTATATGAAAAATATCAACATTTTATGTTTAAAATGTGACGCGGTTTAAGTTCGTTAGTTCGTAAGTCGCCGCACTTATAAGAAGATATTGCGACGAACAACCGGATTAAATGTGCCTTATTCCTGTAATAAGGTTTACAATGACAGTTTAAAGAAATAAGCTATTCACAATGTAATTTTTCATCTGCAAAAGTAAGTTGTATATCAAACTATTATTCATACAGTCAGATATATATTTACTTTGAGAAAAAAACCATGTTCATACATAAACTATGATTTTCTGCCGACTTCCAAAAAGGAGACGGTACTCAATTCGGGTGTATGTTTTTTTTTTATGTGTGTTACCTCATAACTTTGTACTGGGCGAACCGATTTCGATGATTCTTTTTTTATATGAAAGCTGATAGTTCTCGTGTGGTCCCCTATGATCAATTTGATCAAGGTCAGACCAATGGTTATTGAGTTATTCTTAAATAACCTATATTGAAGTCACTTATATTGAAGTCGGCTGTACAAAATTTTTAATTTTAAATTATATAATAATCATTATCATTACAGCCAATCAATGCTGAACATAGGCATGAGGCCCCCGATAGAATGCCAAAATGTCACAGTCCTGAGCAACTTATTTCCATCGTCCTACATTGCTTACCAAGTGGTCAATCTATCTAGGTAGCAATGTGGCGTTCTATTATTCATTTACCGTTTCGAAGCAGCCACTCGTGACCCTTTCTTCCTCATCAGATTAGTATGCAATGAATCAACAGGCTCGAAGGACCGTCGACCATATGTTGTGCTGTTACCATTACAGCCTATCAAAAGTCGACTGTTGAACATAAGCTACCAATATAAGTGTCATAGATAAGCTCCTAACAACTACTGGAATCGGTGTTACACATGACTTTTGTTCTTTCCTTGTTTGTCTTAAGACCTATCTATCCATTGGGAGACACTATTGAGTTCATTAAGCATAGTGCTTAGGTCCTCCAGCAATTCTGCGATAAGGACTATATCGTCGGCAAATCGAAGGTGAGTGATGTACTCGCCGTTCATGTTAATACAGTTCCAGCTCAGTAGATAGAAAACGCCTTCCAATGCAGCGGTGAAGAGTTTCAGGGATATAACGTCATTCTGTCTTACACTTTTCTGCAGTTGGATAAGTTTTGTACTCTGGTTCTGTACTCGGATAGCCATCGTAGCTCTACTGTACAAGCACTTCAGCACTTCGATATACCGACCGTCAACTTGGTAATGCTGATGGATTTGCAGCACCGCCCAAATTATGACGGAATCAAAGGCTTCCTCATAGTCCATATATGCAAAATAAAATGCAGGTTGTACTCTTCAGTTTTCTGTATAATTTGCTGTAGGGTATATATGTCTTCTATGGTGTTAAAGCACTTTTCGGAAACCGGCTTGTTCGAGAGGCTGGAAGTCGTCGTAAGAGAGCTTTGTCACTTTTCTAGAAGAATGATACCACCGCACTTTTGCTCCACGCCTACGGAGTAGTGCCACCACAGTGAGGACGGAATGAAAGAGCTTCTGAAGGATTTCAATTACCTGTTTTCCACCCGCTTTCAGAAGCTCCGCTGTAATTCTTTCCTCACCTGGGAACTTGTCATTTTTAAGGTTCTGTAGAGTTATTCTAATCTTTCTCAGACTGACTGATGTCTGGGATATCATCGGACTAATATCGTATAAGAGTTGCTTTCAGATTGCCATTCACAATTGCGTGTGGCTGCGATGATGACGTGTACAGCTGCCCATGGAATCTCTCAATCTCACTTAAAATCTCAGAAGTACAGGGGACGATGCTACCACATTCGGTCTTCAGCTTTGACAGTTGGCTATTTCTGGCAGACAAGTCTCTGGCAAAAACTTTGGAGCCCTGGTTCCGCCCAATCGCTTCTTCAATACGAGCAATATTTAAGTCTGCGGTGAGTCTTGCAGAACTTACCCGCTACTGCATGTTTTGTCATTCATATCGTCCTTTATTCTCTGTAACGAGCTTGTCATTCATATCCTTCACTGCATTGCAATCTTCTAAGCACTGAAAACGGTTTTGTAACTCAAGCTAAAAGCTTTTAAGACTTTGGATTAGAACACGAGTGGTACGGAGCGTTGACTTCATTAGATGAGACCTAACCAACTTAACGTTTAGGTTCATTGTACCTCTAACCATTTGATGATCGCTACCAGTTTTCATCCACGCAATCACTGATACATCACTAAACAGTTGCCAGTAGTCATAATAAAGTCAATCTCATTTTTTTGTCGAACTGTCGGGGCTCGACAAGGTCCACTTTCTGTCTGGCTGTTCTGGAAGGAAGAGTTCATCATAAAGAGTCCCTCTTTCTCCATGAAGTCGTCCAGCTGCTAGCCGCTTGGGTTCCGTTGCACTAATCCAAATTTCCCTACCTGCATATCACCGTTCTCTCTTTTGCCTAGCTTTGCGTTGAAGTCTCCCATTAACAACGTAGATTGGGTTTTGGAGGATTGCTTGGATTTAGAGATATCCTCATATATTTCCTCCACCTACTCATTGGGATGTGCCAAGTTTGTTGCGTAAACCTGTATGACCTGCAACGAACAACGTTTGTTGATTCAGAGTATAAGTTACGCAACCCTCATCAACATACTCAAAATCTTTACTACTTGTGGACGATGAATCCGACACCCTTTTTGGGACAGATCGACCTCCCTGTGATAGATCAAGTTACCGGATTCATGGATTACCGTGTCCTGTCCTTCTCTTCTTGCCTCGGATAATCCTATAGTATCCCAGCGCAACTTTTCTATCTCTTCTTCCAGCTCCATGATTTTCCAGTCAGTCCTCAGGGTATGTGCGTTTCGTGTTCTCCCCCTGTATTATCTCCTGGCCCGCCATTAACATGGTCGCCACCGAAGCCAGGAATAGTGGGACCGCGGGGTACTGGGAGTCGTCTTTTTGTACCTCTCGTCATGGGGGGTATATTTTTATAGAATACGATGACAAACGACCACATAGTTTACCTGATGGTTATTGGTTGCTCTGATCCATAGACATCTACATTTATCCTCTATAACGAATCAAAATGTAGATGTGTCGTAACCCGTGAGGACGTAAGATAGAATGCCCCTTTTCCATTAAAATTGGTCGCCGATTCTCTACACTCACCATACGAAACACAGCAGTGTCAAGCTGCCATTTTACACTGGTAGTCTTTGAGAGCGTGGTCCTTCCCCGGTCCAGCCGACCCATTCGTACTACAACTATACTTCTGGTTTAGCTGCAGCATAGCTCTACAATGTCTATCGTCATTGCTGTAATGCTTGCATACATCTATATTAATTGTGTAACTCAATTTTCAGGTTAAGTAAGAATTAAAATGCATTTACATTTTTTTTATTTGCTATCCTTAAGGACTAAGATGAAATACCTCGTTTTCAGTAAGAAGGATCTCCAGTCTTCTACGATCACCATCTAAAACAAAGCAAAACATCATTAAGCTGCTTTTTTAAGTTGATATACTAAGGGAAGAGTGTGGTTCTTTCCCGGTCGAGCCGAACCATTTTTGACAAAAACATAATATGGTTGCAGCATGGCTCCACCATGTATATAATTCGTAGTGTTTTAAAGTAGAAAATCACGCAAGTAGGTAGTTAAGTAAAAGCATATAAAGCACGGAATTCATTCATATAAAACTTCAAAAAAAACAACTGTTAAATACGAACTTTAATACAAACCTTGATGAATTTAGTATTGTACTTCATATTTTGTGGTCACTGCATTCTGGAGTCAAGCCAAAGCCGTATTCTAATCCGTAAGATAGCACAAACTTAGTATCAGGTCAATGTACTTTGTAGCAATTATAATATTCGTCCTCGGCCTCCTACACAAAGTAAACGTCCCAGTTTTCTCCTTTGATAATAGGTGGCAAAGTTCGGGGTTGAGGGCTCATTACTGGCTGAACAATGTTCAAAGACAACGTTAGGTAGGTAGAGAGTTTGAGGCGTTAGCAACTGGTACGACGGAATCTTGGAATTGCAACCCTATTACAAACTGGGTGCAAAAATAAATAAGAGTGCAGTTTGTCTTTTAGAGCCTTACCACTTAGCCTCTTACCACCAGGTGGAATTATAGCTAAGTACTGACGTATAAAAAGTAAAAATGAATGTTGTAACCGCAATTATTTCGTCATTCTTAATGTAAATGGAATAAATTATCTTCGTCTAATAACGATACTGGAACGTAAGCTGTAACTAAATTAATTTATAGATTTATTTTAAAAATTAATGGAACGTACTTCATGTTATTATATGTATAATATATATTTTATGTTTTCAATATCTACGTATTTTATTCCTGAGATTTGCAGGCTAATTAAGACGGTTTTTTTCTTCATATTATTTCATAATGTGGAAATGTGACATTTAAATCTGTAACTAACAATTTCAGTTATGATGGCGCTTTTCTACTTCAGGCTCCGCGCGTTCTATGAAATTTATTATGAGTGTTCTGCTTCCAGAATTATTATAGATTTGAGCATTTTTATATCTTCTTCACGTTTTTGTGGTAACAGCGATTTATATATTAATACAGTTACGGATTTTGAGGCATTGAATCGCGGTTTGAAAAATCAGTATTGTATTGTAGTTTTTTTTTATTCTACTAAGCCAGCGCTTATCTACGATCCCACCTGATGGTAAGTGGTGGTGTAGCCTAAGATGGTGAAGCGCACTGACTTAACAAAAGCCTATTCACTCTTGCCTTGAAGACACCCACGCTGTAATCGGATGGAAAGACAGATGCTGGCAACTTATTTCACTCCTTTGCTGTACGCATGATGAACGACGTGGCGAACCGTTTGGTTCGAATGCGTGGTAAGTCAACAACGAAAGGGTGGAGACTGGCCGAATGTCTGGTTGTCCGATGGTGGAAGGGAGAGGGTGGAATTAAGTTATGTAATTCCTGCGCACACTCTCCGAAATGCATCCTGTAGAAAACCGAAAGGCTGGCTACTTGACGTCTGTGTTCGAGGCTGGTAAGATTGGTTTTAACCAAATTCGGGTCACCAATAAGCCTCATAGCACGCCTTTCCATTGAGTCCAAAGCTCATAGGTGGCATTTTGCAGCACCAGCCCATATATGGCAGCAATACTCGATGCAAGACCGGACTTGCGCTTTATATAAAGTAAGCAGCTGTCCCGGCGTGAAGTATCGCCGCACCTTTGCAAGGACTCCCAGCTTCCTTGCAGCTGCTTTGGCCTTGGACTCAATGAACCGCCCGAAGTTCAAATTTGAGGATATTTCAAACCCTAACAACTGAAGGCGGTCGGTATACTTCAGTGATACATTTCGGAAAGAAGGAGCCAAGGTGAGCTGGCTCCTTTTTGCAGTGAAGAGACACGCTTGTGTTTTGGAGGCGTTGAACTTCACAAGATTGGCATCGCCCCAATCGGAGACTGCCTGTAATGTGAGATTCACACGCTCTACCATAGCTTCTCTTTCGGACTGGATTTGATCCCGACTGGCCCGAGGACTTGGTTGGTATCTCTCAACCACTGTGCTATCGTCTGCATACCCATAGATACCGGGCATAAGCAGATCATTTATATGCAGCAGGAAGAGAGTTGCGGAGAGAACGTACCCCTGAGGAACACCGGCGTTAGTCGCCATAGGATCGGATGAGCAGCCATCGACGACGACCCGGAGAGACCGTTCACTCAGAAAGTCCTTTACCCATTCAATCAGACCAGGGGATAAGCCGTACGCTGGAAGCTTACCCAAAAAGCTATTGTGCCTAACTCTGTCAAAGGCCTTCGAGACATCAAGGGAAACAGCAAGTGCTTCCCCACTGTTCTCCAGTGCCTCGCCTCATACGTGTGTGGCATACGCTAGAAGGTCCCCAGCTGACCGATTTTGGCGAAACCCATATTGCCGGTCACTAAGGAGGTCATTCTGTTCTAGGTATGCCATTAAGCGGGCATTCAATATACGCTCCATAATCTTGCAGAGTATGGAGGTAATTGAGATTGGAATAGTGGATTGGATAGTGTACATTATCAGTACAGTATTGGGTTTTTCTGGCGAAAAATCTCCAGTAGAAGCCTGGAGTCAAGAAGTTGATGCAGCTCGCGGCATGGGAGATAAAAAAGAAAGGGAAAGACTAATGATATGACAGGTATAAAGGAGTATCATCTTCCCAAACTGTCTTTTGCAGAAGAATCAAGAGATAAAGTAGAACATGTGCTACTGAAATGCGGTTATTAAAGAATATGTTAGCTCAGAATGATAAGATGACAAATTATGTGATAAGATATAAATAGTTTTCAATATGATGTTGTAACTAGGATAAAGAAAGGAACGCTATGGTGGTTTGGTAATGTGGAAAAAATGAATGAAAAAAGAGTGACATATCAAATTTATGTTTTAGAGCAGTGAATGGCAGAGTCGGCCAATTGATAATATAAAGAAGATATACCAAATAAAGAGTACCCTCAACCGACAAGTATGTATTCATAGGTATATTGACGTGAAAAAAAACGAGAGACGGTTGTCAGGATCATAGAAAAAAGTATGTAGTCTTTGCCTACATCTGTGTGTAACAGAAGTGGTGTTTATGTATTTACAATTTACTTGTTAACATCTGGTAAGGGCAGAATAAAGTAAGCTGAACCATTTAGTTTGAATTTAAATTTTATGTTAAGAATAATAAATTGTCTGGCGAAGAGTTGTGTAAAAAGCATTGACTAAAATGACATTATTTTATTCTCCTTCATGACCCGGAAAAATACTGATGGTCACTCTAAATGTAGAGAAGATGTACCTTGATAGTAACGCTTTGCAGGCATATCGACTATTGTAATACCAGATCCAGATGTGTCGAAACGTTGGTGCTGCTCCCCGATGCCGGTTTAGGTATTTTTGGTAATAATTTAATTTTCTTAAACAGGTAGAATTTAATTTCAAAGAAGATAGTACATCCAAGATAAAAGAGCTAATATTAATTAAAAATCTGTATAAAAACACAATTCCTTCTGTTTTGGCCAAGTAATTAATTTTAAATTAATTTTAAATATTTTTTTGTCCGTTGAGAAGCAGTGTAAGTATCACCAGCTGATTAGTGACCGCAAATACGGTTTCCGTCGGGCAGTAGAGTTCAAGGCCGAAACGTTGGCCGTTAGTTTGGACATAGCTAAGGCCCTCGATCGGGTCTGGCACAAAGCGCTTCTTTCGAAGCTTACTTACTATAAGCTTTCCGAGACACTCGTGCAATTGGATCACCATCAAACAGTGGTAGAGCCACGCGGCAGCTTTTGCTGTCGCACGGATGGGCCGGCTCGAACCGGGGTGGTACCACGACCCCACAGAAAACCAGCATGAAGTAGAGGTTAACCTCTGCGTTTCGCTAATTGTGCACGTGGCCGAAGGCCCTTTTTACTGGAAATGAGGCATTCCATCTTGGTCCTCACGGGTGACAACGCATCTACATTTTGATTTGTAATAGAGTATAGATGTAGATGTCTATGGGCCGCAGCAACCACTTACCCTCAGGTGGACTGTGTGCTCGTTTGTCACCCTTATCCTATAGAAAAACACCAGTTTTCTGTCTGATCGGAGCATCAAGGTCTTAGTAGATGGTGCATGCTCCGATTACAAGCCTATTAATGCTGGTGTTCCACAAGGCAGCATGCCTTCACCAACGCTGTTTCTTCTGCATATTGTGACGCTTCATAATTATTATTAAAAAATAATAATTAAATTAATTATAAAGACATTTAAATGTCATAGTAATTATAATTTAAACAAATAAAATGCAATATTAAGTATAAAGTTCAAATATGTTCATTTGGAATATTAGAATAGAATAAAAAAGAATAATTTTTTATTCAATATTGATTATTACATAATACTTATTGAAAGTCATTTTTTATTTACCACTGGTTCGGAAAATACCTCAGTCCTGAGAAGAACCAGCAAGAAACCCAGCGGGACTTTTTTTTAAACATAATTTCACTTAACAATAACTTTGTTTATACAATTTTTAAATTATATTTTCATAGAACCAGCATAGTGGCGATCACCCTATTCCCAGGGGTTATTTTCATTCATGTATTCCTTGATATTATAATAACCCTTCTTGTATAGTTTTCCTTTACTGAAACTTTTAAACTTGTTTATTGACAAACTTTGAATATTATGTTCTGGGATTTTGTTGTAAAACGTATACATTGCCCCATAAATGGATTACTGATTCTGTGGAGTCTAGTAACTGGCATTACAAGCTTATGTTTATTCCTAGTTTTTAAAGTATGCACATCCTTATTCTTATTAAAGCTATTTATGTTTTATGCAATTACATTACATTCTCATAAATATATTGCGATGCCAAAGTTAATATGTTTATTTCTTTAAATTTTTCTGTGAGGGACTCTTTACAATTTAGGTTACAAATCGCCCGTACGGCTCTCTTTTGCAAAACAAATATAGTTTCAATATCAGCCGCATTCCCCCTTAGCAAAATTCCATAACGACATTACGCTATGAAAGTAACTAAAATACACTAATCTTGCTGTCTCAAAATCTGTGAGACTTCTAATCTTTCTTACAGCATATCCTGCAGAACTAAGTCTGCTTGCTAATTTAAATATATGGGGGCCCCATTGAAGTTTCGCGTCAATAGTAATACCGAGAAAAACAGTGGTATCCACAAGACTCAACTCCTCCCCATTTAATAGCACATTGGTATTCGAATGTTTTACATTAGGTATTGTAAATTTAATACACTTTGGCTTATTGCCGTTTAAGAGCATATTGTTGGCGTTAAACCAATGTACTAATTTCGATAGAGCATTATTTCATCATCACCATCATCATTACAGCCCTTCACAAGTCCACTGCTAAACATAGGCCACCCCCAAAGAATGCCACAAAGCACGGTCCTGAGCCACCTACATCCATCGACTTCCTGCATGTCTTACCAGGTCGTCACTCCATCTCGTGGGGGGACGGCCTACACTTCGCCTACCGGTACGAGGCTGCCACTCGAGAACCTTCCTTCCCCATCGGTTGTCGGTTCTTCGAGCTATATGGACGGCCCACTGCCACTTCAGCTTACTAATCCGTTGGGCTATGTCAGTTACTCTGGTTCTACTGCGGATATCCTTATTCCTAAGTTTATCACGCAGAGAAACTCCGAGCATAGCCCTCTCCATAGCTCGCTGAGCAACCTTGAGCTTCCTCATCTGGCCAGCAGCTCAACACGCAATGGTTGTACAAGAGCATTATTTACATCGTCATAAATAATTAACTGTCGTTTGAGTTTGATAATTAAAGAGGTATCGTCAGCAAATAATACTATATCGTGATTATCCCCTTCAAGATAAGGTAAGTCATTAATATAGATTTAAAACAGGAATGGGCCAAGAATCGAGCCCTGAGGAACGCCCATTGATACTACCGATCCGAAAGAACCTTTACCATTAATCACTACTTTTTGAATTCTCTTACTTAAATATGAAGTAATAAGTCTAAGCGCTAAATTTTTTACACCGTAATGTTGTAGTTTCCCGATAAATGTCTCATGATGAACACAATCGAAAGCCTTGGAAAGATCACAGAAAATACCTAAGGCATCTTGAAAATTCTCCCAGGCATTAAAAATATATTTCAGAAGCTCAACACCGGCGTCAGACCTCGAGTGACCCATTGTAAAACCGAATTGGTTTTTATGAAGTAATTTATTTGTATTAAAAAATTTTAACAATTGATCCAAAATTATTTTTTTAAAAAAAATTACTGAGAGTTGGTAGTACAGAAATAGGTCTAAAATTAGCGGGGTCCAATGTTATTACAAATAAATTACTTTACAATACTTCATTTAATCAGGAAACACACCAGAATCTATACAAGTATTAAAAATAATAGCAAGATGAAGTGCAATTAAATCTATTATGGACGCAATAACTGTAACAGAAATCCCCCACAAATCTGCGGTCTTCTTTACATCAATGGTTCTGAAGTATTTTACAACATCTTGCGATAGTACTTTTTCAAATCAAAATTCTTTTAAACAGGTCTTAACATTCTGTTTGAGTAATGACTCGGCGACAGTTGGAGAAGTATTCAATGACTCGGTTGTCAAGATAGGAATATCAAAGAAATATTTCTCAAACACCGCTGCGACTTCTTTATTTGATTTAGTCAATTCATTGTTATTTTGTAATTGATAGTTTGAGTTACGACGTTTGTCTTTACCGGTTTCATTGTTAATTATACTCCACGTCATTTTAATTTCATTCTTAGCCGTCTTAATTTTGTTGCTAATATGTAACGATTTGGTTGTGGAGCAAACTCTTTTAAATATTTTAGAATAATTTTTAACATATTCTTCAAAAGCATCGGAAAGATTATATGATCTTTCATGGTAAAGGTCATATTATAACCTTCGTCTGCTTTTATAAATTCCTACTGTCGCCCACTCATTAAATGCCTTGCGACTGTATTGAATATGATAGTATAGTTAACGCATAAATTGTTTCTAAAAATCTCAAAATTTATTAAAATTCTGTTTAAAATATTTAAAATATATTTATTCATATAAATGCAATTCGATTATATTGTAATAATAGAGGTAAATAACATCTGTAATATAATATAAAAAGGGGATCAAAAAGCTGATGAAGATGTGCTTGTATTAATCGAAAAATTTCTAAGTTGATGAAAGTGTTTTTGTATTATTCGGAAAACTTCCAAGTTGATGAAGGTGTTCTTTTTTTATAGAAGAGGGATCATATGAGCATGCGACCCACCTGATGGTAAGTGACTACCGCTGCCCATGAACAACCGCAACACCAGGAGTATTGCAGATGCATTTCCGTCCTTTTAGAAAGGTTTAAGCTCTTTCCTTGAAGGTTTCTAAGTCGTTTCGGTCCGGAAAATTTGCTGGTGGTAATTGATTCCACAAGGAAGTTGTGCGAGGGAAAAAACTTCTTCTAAATCGCAAAGTGGTGGACCGATCATCCAGATGGTATTAATGGTAACGCAAGTTTTGTCGCGATGTGCGATGATGAAATTGAGCGGCTGCAATTAGTCCGAGCAATTCCTCAGAGCAATCCCCGTGATAGATGCGATAAAATACGCATAGAGATCCAACATCTCTATGCAGTGCTAGTGTATCGAGCCGATCAAAAAGAACTCGGTTGTCGACGATTCGAACCGCTCTGCGCTGGATGCGGTCAAGTGGAAGGAGCTGGCACTGGGGCGCCCCGGCCCAGAGATGAGAACAGTATTCCATGTGGGGCCGAACTTGCGCTTTGTAAAGTTGCAAACAATATGCCGGCATGAAATACTGTCTCGCTCTGCTGAGCACGCCAAGCTTTTTAGAGGCCCATTTGGCCTTTCCTTCCAAGTGACTACGAAACTGCACACTATTCGATATGTCGACGCCAAGGATTCCGATACTGGCTAAGGTAAGAAGGGGAGTGCCTTGAAACTGAGGAGATACGACAAAGGGGTTATTTCAGCGGTAAACGCGAAAACTTATGTCTTCTGGGGCAATCCCCAATGACTAAATCTAGTCCAGTTCAATGAACTGGACTAGATTTAGTCGGCCCCAATCCGAGACTTTGTTAAGCAAAGACTCGACTTCAGACACAAGTTTTTCCCGGTACTCGGCGACGTTTTCCCAAAAATATTGACACGGTCGGTATATAAGTCATCACCAGTTCTGTCTAGCAATGAATGCTACCAGTTAGCAAAATATCATTGATATGCAGGAGAAACAGCGTCGATGATAGCACGCAGTCTTGTGGAACACCAGTGTTCATAGGCTTGAAATCAGAGCATGCACCGTCTACTACGACCTTGTTGCTCCGATCAGCAAGAAAACTGGTGATCCATTTGCACAACTTCTCAGGAAGCCCATAGGAAGGAAGCTTCGAAAGAAGCGCTTTGTGCCAGACCCGATCGAAGGCCTTCGCTATGTCCAAACTAACGGCCAATGCCTCCCCCTTGGACTCTACTGCCTCCGCCCATCTATGAGTTAAGTAGACTAAAAGATCACCAGCTGATCGATCCCAACGAAAACCGTACTGGCGGTCACTAATCAGCTGGTGATCCTCAAGGTACCTCATGAGCTGGCAGTTTATAATGGATTCCATTATTTTGGAGAACAAGGAGGTGATGGCGACAGGCCTGCAGTTGGACGGGTCTGAGCGGTCGCCTTTTTTAGAGATCGGGTGGACCAAAGCTGTCTTCCATGAATTCGGGACTACGCCTTGGGAGTAGGAGTACAGGAAAAGACGCGTTAAAACCGGTGCCAACTCCGGAACACACGTCTTCAGCATAATGGGAGGGACTCCATCGGGCCCACTCGACTTGCTGACGTCCAGGGAGAAGAGTGCTTTGCGAACCGAGTGCTGTGTAAACCGCACATCCGGCATGGAGCACTCACATCGCGGGATGGTCGGCGTTGTGTTCCCCCCGTCATCTAGGGGAGTCGAGTTGGGCGCAAAAAGAGAGCTCAACAGATCGGCTTTCTCCTTTGCGGCCAGTGAGTCGTCCTCTCTGTGCAGATATGGAAGAGATGGCTGACAGAAATTCCCTTGGACAGCCTTGGCGAGAAACCAGAATGCACGGGTTCCCGAAGGAAGGTGAACTAGCTTCTCGCCAATTCTGCCGATGTGCTCAGACCTTGCTTAGGCAGTGACGCTTTGAAAGGTCCTGGAAGCGGAATTATACTTCTTTTTAATTGCGCTGGTGTTTACATCCTGAGACGTTGATGCGTCAGCCTAGGTCCGCGAGCACTCCTGCTTATAGTCTGATGCTATTTTACAGGAGCTACCAAACCATGGCTGGGATCTGCCGCCGATGGGCACCACAGAGGATGGAATAAAAAGTTCCATACCCTGAAGCTTTCTTCCTTCCATCAGCAACAGAATCTGCAACAACGCTGGGATCTATTGGCGAGAAGTAAACCCGCCCCCAAGGGTAGGATGCAAAAAAAGACCGCATCCCGTCCCAATTAGCTCACCTATAGTGCCAAACACGGCGGCAAGCTGCGGATCGCAACTGCGATTTTAGCGTGAGTGGCACCGTATTCCGGATCAGACAATGGTCCAAAGAGCCCAGAGGGCATCGACGGAAACCTGATGTCCGTCTGGATGAGAGGTCAGCAGATGGTCCAACAGGGAAGGTACATGGTATTCCACATCTGGGAACCGCGTAGGCGAAGTAACCAGTTGTTTCAGACCATATTCCAAAGCAAAGTCATAGACAGATCTATCCACATGATCGGTTAAACGAGAACCAAGCAATTCAGCGTGGTGGGCGTTAAAATCACCGAGTATCACAATCTCTGCGGATGGGACCCGATGTAGCACGGAGTCTGCAACCATTTGGACGTAGTCGATGAGTCGGTCTGTGTCGGCATTACCGCTATGGGACCTGTAGAGGCAACCATAGACGCGGGGATGGTCGTCGCTGTCTACGCGCAGCCATAGGATGGACAGGTCCGTAACTTCAAGACTGCCGAGACGTCGAAAACAGATGTCCTCTGACGTATACGCAAACTCCATCCCGGGGCACAAAGGAGTGTTCCAATTTGTACTACGGGTATGAGAGATATGAAGTTTCAGCCGGAGAGGACACCTGAGTCTAGGTTAAAAAGAGCAAGACCCACTTTGCCGTCTCTAGGTGGTAATGGACAGCGTTAAGTTTGGAATGTAGTCCCCTGATGTTGTAAAAATTCACGGATAGCGTGACAGGGTCGCCTTTGTTGTATTGCTCCGCTTGCCCCGAGCAGCATTAGTCGCGAGCAGAATTTTGCCCCTCTCCCCCAGAATAAGCGGGGCAGCTTGAGACCCCACGCTCAGGAGTGAAGTAGTATGGTCGTGGATGCTCAGCAAGGGATTCTCCAGGGGTGCTCGTACCATCCTGGGGTAGTCTTTTATTTAATTCCACTACAATGTTGATGGGGGGGGGGGAATAGGGCCTCCGTCCACCTGCACTCACCAAGCGCAACGCAGAGGTAAACCACTACTTCACGCTGGTATTCTGTGATGTCGTGGTACCACCCTGGTTCGAGCTGGTCCATCCGTGCGACACCAAAAGCTAGTGCTTGGCTCTACCACTGTTAAACACTGTTCTTGTACTAATCGGAAAGTTTTAAAGTAGATGAAGGTGTTCTTGTATTAATCGGAAAATTTGTAAGTTCATGAATATGTTCTTGTAATGTTCCCTTCTAAGGGGGCGTTGCCGGAGACACATACCCAAGGCTCTACATATATACGGGGTGGTCGGCTGAACGTCTGCTAGTAGTAAGGTTGCATAATGACTAGTCCTATATTAGGAACTTATGATAGTAAGGTTTAACGAACCAAAGCATTAATATAGAAGGTCTCTATGATGCATAAGCATTTTTTTTTTAGGATAAGAGTGAAAAACGAGCTCACAATCCACCTGATGGTAAGTAGTTGCTGCGGCCCATAGACATCTACATCTATCCTCTGTTACAGATCAAATGCAGATGCGTTTTCACTCGTGAGGACTAGGATGGAATGCCTCATTTCCAGTAAAAAGGGCCTCCGGCCAACTGCACTCACCAAGCGAAACGCAGAGGTAAACCTCTATTTCACTCTGGTATTCTGTGAGGTCATGGTACCACCCCGGTTCGAGCCGGCCCATCCATGCGCCAGCAAAAGCTGCCGCCTGGCTCTACCACTGTTAAAAAAGATAGCAGAGTTGTAACTTGAAGTCCCATGTGAATAATACATACAATTGTATGGTCTATGAAATAAAGTAAATATGTGGAAGTCTCAAATATGTAAAAGAATTATATTGAAAGAAATGGGACTTGAAAAGGATTATTATAGTGGCGTGTAGATTGTTTCACAGCGTCCGAAACTGAGGTAAACATGGACTCGCTAACCGATGTGTCCTGGATATATCATCTTAGTGTCGGTGGTAAGCGGGTTTGTTGTAGCAATACGACTTTCCTGTGGACATCGCACACCCCTACCGTTTATGGGCGGAGTCTTAGCGCATAGCCTTTTGATACGTAGGCTATCTGTCGCATTAGGGTGAGTGTGTTTGGTAGTATTTTTAAGTACAGCATGCATATTTAACTCCATGTCTTAGTGCAATAGCGCTATGATACGTAGAGTTTTGGCTACTGACGTCTTAGTACCGTGCTTCTATGATACGTTGGTGGTATTTTTATTTCACAACATTATCAATTTTGTTACCCAAGTTGATAGGGATCATGTAAATGTATAATGAGGTGGTGTTATCCATATCATAATTGCATTTATGCTTACTGCTACTTACAGTATTGCGTCTTGTGATGGATCTGTGGGTGTGCTGTACCTGATTCGATGCATCTTGTGGTTCTGGTCGATGGAGGTATGCGGGTGGTGATGTCTGCTAGGACTGTAAGGAGTGGGGGACTTTGGGATGGTGTAAGCTCGACGATAGTCGTATGCTTTTTGCGATGCTTTTTGCGTTCTGCAGCATTGCGTATCTGCGATGGTTGCTGGGGGGTCGCTATTCTCCATGGTGCTCCCTGCGTCTTGGTTTGACTCACAACCTAAGTAGCTATGTCCAAGTCGGGTCTCTTCATTGCGGGGCTGCAGACTGTCTGTCACCCATGATGTTTTATATAACAACATAATAATATATCTCTATAAATTTTCCACCTTTGAAAGATAAAAGGCAACTTATTTATGGGTGAGACAAACATGATCGAAAAATGCATATACTCAACGTCAGTGACACAAACTCTTTCTGATGGCTAATTATTACTATTATCATATAACTGCCTATTGGCTATATCTGCCATTGTATTGGTTGGTGGAGCATATATGTCAACCTCATGCAGGTGGTAGCTGGAGGGAAAATCCGAGAAGGCTCTCAAGGCTGCGGCCGAAAGCCGCGCAACGTGGGACCCCATTCCCTTGAGGTGAACGGTAGACTCATGACACGCTATGCGGCCAATTGGCCGTGCTGACCATGCAATTGGTGGTGATGCCTTACACTTACATCACGTCTGCAGGAACGGCGGTCTGGCGGGTGATGGCGCTCACGGGGGGTTTTTTATGGCCAGTGTGCCTATTGTAGCCTAACCCGAGTGACGTACATTCACTGTGGCTGGATTTGATCGTATTCTGTATGTCGTTGACATACGCGACTTCGGTCGATGTTTGTGCTTACGCACTACTAAGGGGCTAAGTCCTCTTTTACTGGTTCGCCAGTTATTTTGCTGTGGACTACGGTCCAGTTCCCAACTTAACGTACCCTTCGGGAGGGGAGCGCACCAAAATGGTTGGCGCTCACGGCGCACAGCGTGAGTCGATACAATTACAAAATTACAATATCAATGATATGTGGCAAACTGGTAACATTTATTGCTATACGCATGACGGCACTGGTGACGCTCTATATACCGGCCGTGCCAATATTTCTCGGAAAAACGTCGTCGAGTACCGGAACAAACGGAAGTCGAGTCTTTACTGAACAAAGTCTCGGATTGGGAGCGACTAAATCTAGTCGAGTTTAATCCTCAGAAGATACAAATTTGCGCGTTTATCGCTAAAAAGACCCCTATATCGTATCAGCTTACTTTCAAGGCACTCCTCTTGTTGCCATTATCGGAATCCTTGACGTTGATATATCAAGTGACGTGTAGTTTCGTGTTCACTTGGAAGAGAAGGCCAAATTGGCTTCTCAAAAGTTTGACGTGCTCAGCAGATAGGGACAGTATTTCATTTCGACACACTGCTGGCAACTTTACAAGGCGTAGGTTCGGCGTCATATGGAATACTGTTCCATTTTAGGGCTGTGGTGTTAGTTCCTTTCATTTTATCAGCGCAGTGCGGTTTGAATCGTCGGCGACCAAGCTATTTCTGATTGGCTTAATTCACTGGCACTGCGAAGAGATATTGCATCTCGTTGCGTATTTTATCACATCGAGGAGTGATCTAAGGAATTGTTCGGACTAATTCCAGCCACTTTATGTGTATTTAAAGGGTAGTTCGTTTTATGAATCGAATTATTGCAAGTGTCAAGTACCTACATATTTTGACTATGTTGCTCTCTCTCTTAGATTAAACCTCTAAGCTGAACAGACATGCATTATTTTGTTCCATTAAAAGATATTATAAAAAAAATGTTTATGATATTGTTCCTTATATCTCTGATAAATCACTTTTGTGGCACTTGCGGTAATTTATCGTCTACATCTCTACGACAACACATTTAGCTAGTTTAATATAGATGTATTGTCAACCTTGAGGATTAAGTCGGAAATCCTCATTTCCATTTAAAAGGGTTTTCGGTTCGTTAAACTCACCATATGAAACACAATAACATTAAACTGCTATTTCACGATAGTATTCTATGAGATGTTGTCGTTCTCCAGTCTATCTGACCGGTGCTGCAACCATTATAATTATGTATTTATTTAAAAATATTTATAACACATACATAAAGTGTACAATTGGAAGACTTAATTCTTAAAGTCATAATCTACCAGCAGAGAAACTTAAATAGGAGCCATAAAAAAAAGAAAATACGTATGCATATATATATATATATATATATATATATATATATATATATATATACACATATATATATATATAATAGTATACAAACATAACATAAATACATATACTTACTATTCGTGTTATTAAAGAATGGACTTTAAAATAGCGTCTTTTCTATTCACCTCAAGCGCGCACACTGTCGCTCACACCCACCGGGAAAGACTGCAAAAATCTTTATTGCGATATGCGTTTTTGGTACGTATATTTATTTATTTGTTTAATCTTTTTTACAAACTACCCTATTATATGGGGTATAAAGGGCGGACTTAATGCGTTATGGCATTCCGTGCCTGTCAACTCGGGATGATTTAAGAAGCTGTAACAGGTGTAACAACTACTTCATCATAATCATTACAGCCCTTCACAAGTCCACTGCTGAACATAGGCCTCCCCCAAGGAATGCCACAAAACATGGTCCTGAGCCACCTACATCCATCGACTTCATGCATGTCTTACCAGTTCGTCACTCCATCTAGTGGGGGAACACCCTACACTTCAACCGACGGCACGAGACCGCCACTCGAGAACCTTTTTTCCCTATCGGTTGTCGGTTCTTCGAGATATATGGCAGGCCCATTGCCACTTTACCTTACTAATCCGTTGGCCTATGTCGGTCACTCTGGTTTTATTGTTCTATTGTTGTTCATTTCTAAATTAATCACGCAGAGAAACTCCGAGCATAGCCATCTCCATAGCTCGCTGAGCAACCTTGAGCTTCCTTATCCGTCCAGCAGTGAAGGACCACGTCTCAGTTCCATAGGTTATCACTGGCAACACACACTGGTTGTATAGTCTCGTTTTCAAGTTTTGAGGTATACCTGACGCAAAGATGTGCCTTAATTTCCAGAACGCTGCCCAACAGAGTTCAATCTGTCGATTGACCTCTTAGTCAAAGTTGGACTTCACTAGTCGGAGTATTTGTGCCAGGTTAACATACTCATCAACAATTTCGAGCTTAGTTCTCCCAACAACTACCGGCATAGGTGTGACATGGACACTAAACGTGACTTTTGTTCTGTCCATGTTCATCTTAAGACCTATCCGTTGGGAAACACTATTGAGGACATTGAGCAAAGTGCTTAGGTCCTCCAGCGGTATTCTGCCATAAGGACTATATCGTCTGCAAATCCAAGGTAAGAGATGTACTTGTTATTGATGTAAATACCATATGCTTTCCAGTCCAGTAGCTTGAAAACGTCTTCTTATGCAGCAGTAAAAAGTTTCGGGGATATAACGTCACCCTGTCTTACACCTCTCTGCAGTTGGATAGCTTTCGTACTCTGGTTCTGTACTCTGATAGCCATCGTAGCACTACTGTACAAACACTTCAGCACTTCGATACACCGATAATCAACTTGGCACCGCTGAAGGGACTTTAGCATGCGGTACTACGCATAAATTTCGACGGAATCGAAGGCTTTCTCGTAGTCCAGATACGCAAGGCAAAGTGGCAAATTGTACTCTTCGTTCTTCTGTACAATTTGCTGAAGGGTGTGTATGTCGTCTATGGCAAAGGCTATTATATGTGGTAAAGGCTGTAGTAGCTTTTTCGGAAACTGACCTATTCGGCAGGCTGAAAGTCGTCGAGTCTGCGCACGATACGATTCGTAATGATTCTCGAAAACAGCACGTAGACGCAGCACAGATGGGAAATCGGTCTGTAGTTCTTTAAGGGAGCATTATTTCCTTTTTTGAACGAACAAGACTACCGCACTTTTTTATTTTTATATGATAAGGGTGACAAACGAGCACACAGTCAACCTGATGGTAAGTGATTGCTGCGGCCCATAGATATTTACATCTATCCTCTATTACAAATCAAAATGTAGATGCGTTGTCACCCGTGAAGACTAAGATGGAATGCCTCATTTCCGGTAAAAAGGGCCTCCGGCACTCACCAAGCGAAACGCAGAAGTAAACTTCTACTTCACGCTGGCACTTCTGCTTCATACCTCTGGAGTAGTACCACCATGCAGGACGGAATTAAAGAGCTTCTGAAGGACTTCAAGTATTGGTTTTCCACCCGCTTTCAGATGCTCCGCTGTAATTCCACCCTCGCCCGGGGATTTGTCGGTTTTAAGGTGCTGGAGAGCCATTATAATCTTGCTCAGACTGACGTTCGGAATATCTTCAGAATAGTGTCGGATAAGCTTCGCTCTTCGATCGTTACTCACACTTGTATATGGCTCTAACCATGACGTGTACAGCTGCACAAAGAACCTCTCAATCGCACTCAAAATCTCAGGTGTCCCGGAAATAATGCTGCCACACTCGGTCTTCAGCTTTGATAGTTGGCTCTTTCTGGCAGACAGATCTCTGGAAAAGACTTTGGAGCCTTGGGTCCGCTCGATTGCTTCTTCAATACAAGCTGTATTGAAGTTCCGTAAGTCCCGCCGCATGAATTTGAAGATCTGCTTGTTCAGTTGCCTGTATGCTGTCAAATCTTTTGAAGACTGCAGATTCATTTGCCGTCTGACTGCCATGAGATTAAGAGTGTGATCGGAGAGTTTCTGTGTTCTTCTGCGTCGGGTCTTGCAGAACTTAGTTCCGACCGCATGGACTGTATCCACGAGCTTATCTTTTATATCGCCCACTTTACTGCAGTCTTCCAGGCTCTGAAAACGGTTTTGTAAGCTCGAGCTGAAAGGTTTTGGGACTTTAGAGCACGAGAGGGACGGAACATTGATTTCATTAGACGACACGTCTCTTACTTAACCTTAAGATTCAGTGTGCCTCTCACCATTCGGTAATTACTACCCGTTTTCACACTCGCGATCACTGAGACATTACTGAACAGTTGTGGTCTGGTCGTCATATTGAAGTAGATCTCATTTTTTGCCGAGCCGTCGGGGCTCGACCAGGTTCACTTCCTGTGGGGCCGCTTCTGGAAGAATGCTTTCATTATAAAGAGTCCCTCTTTCTTCATGAAGTCGGCCAGCTGTTGGCCCCTTGGGTTCTTTTGCCCTATTCTAAATTTCCCTACTTTTAGCTCACTGTTCTCTCTTGTGCCTAGTTTTGCATTGAAGTCTCCCATTAACACCGTGTAGTGCGTTTTGGAGGAATGCATGGCTTTAGAATTATCCTCATACATTTTCTCCACGTCCTCATCTGGTGTGCCAAGGTTGGTGCGGAAACCTGTATGACCTTCAGCGAATACCGTTTGGTGATTCTGATTATAAGGTACGCAACCCTCGTCGACACACTTCCAATCTGTATAACGTTGTTTACGAGAGACTTGTGGACGATAAATCCGACACCTCCTTGGTACAGATGGTCACCCCGATAGAACAAGTTGCAGGATTCGAGGATTACCGTGTCCTCCCCCTCTCTTCTAAACTCTGATAATCCTATCATATTCCAACGCAACTTTTCTATCTCTTCTTCCAGCTCCAGGATCTTTTCGTCAGTCCTCTGGGTGCGTGCGTTATAAGATAAGTTAAGTTGCGTAGTAAGTCGTATCATCCTAGGTGGCAACCAAACCCCCACCGGAGATTATTAGAACCCCATGCCCCGCCGTTAACGTGGTTACCACCGTAGCCACGAATTTGCCGCCGGAGACTGGGGACCGTCCTTTCTTTTTTCAATGGGGAGTATATTGCCATAGTTGCCACGCTTTGCGAGCAGATTGGCAACCGCAGTTTTTTTTATCGGTATATTGCTGTTATCAGGAAGATGCTTCTGCCTATCTTCTATCTGTTTCCCAATGTCGCTTTTTGACACCCACAGGATGACATGGGGTAGTGGATATTCTTAATTGCCACTACACGGCATACAACAACGACTTCATAAATTAATAAATAAGTTATAAATATTATATGTTACTCTTTTTTACGTTATATAAATTCAGTCAAGCAAACAAAATGCCATAAACTACAACAAAAACATAATCAACCCGGTTTGTTTATTTGTGAACTTTTTAGCACATACGTTGGTATCCATTGTTATGAAATATTTCTCTTCTTTTTATTTAACTTTTTTTTAGGATGTCTAGAAGAATTTCTTATTTAGAAATAAAGCCGGCTTTTTGTTTCTTCGCAGCCTTATAAAGTAACTGAAAATTACTACTAGAATATCCGGCAGTAGACTCAAAAACTCAAAACCTAGCCAGTCCTGGCAATGTTGTTATTCATCAGATGTCTGTGAGATATAAGCTAAAAGTGTTTTTAAAACTGTATATTTACACTTACAGATCCTTTATTACATTTTAAATATAAATTCATTCATCATTAATCAAAATCTTTCTAATTAATAAAAGTATACGCAAACGAAAACACAGGGAAGCGTAAATAGCTTACATTCATTTTACTTAGATGAATGATAACAGAAGGAAGGCAATAGCAAGATAAGTAAGGTCTAAATAAAGCTGGAAAAATGTGAAAACATATTTACTGGACCATAACTTAAGAAAAACATCTTTTAAAAAAATATTTTATCTGTAACTAGAAAACCTAATATGTCAGCGAAAATAAGATCGGTTCGTAAATCAAATTGGGTAGCAGAAAAATCAGTATTGGCGTGGATATGAAATTTTTTATGAATTTAATATCTCTTAAGGAAATTTCGTACTAAAAATTTAACCAAGCATTTTACGTATTGGAAGCCGTGACATCGTTCTGGCACTTCCTTCACTTCATACAATTTATTCATAGTC
Organism: Parnassius glacialis; assembly: GCA_033319125.1. Taxonomy (NCBI): domain Eukaryota; kingdom Metazoa; phylum Arthropoda; class Insecta; order Lepidoptera; family Papilionidae; genus Parnassius; species Parnassius glacialis. The sequence goes on along the minus strand of JAVANC010000023.1, from coordinate 12,300,130 downwards.
ACCTTATACGTAATCCACGAAAATAATTGGGGTGACAGTTTCTCTTGCACTAAAACTACACAGAAAAATAACATAAAAGGAGTTACAATTAAATAACCCATAAACTTAACACAACATATCTTTTAAAACATTTTCATATTGACATAGGAATAATCAAAATAATTATAACACCTTGCATTCTAAATAAGACGTTTTTGGAATAAATGTTTTAGAAACTATGTTGCCTGGTAAATTTAACTACACGTAATATAAATGCAAATTCGTGGTCCTTTCTTGTAGCTTACTAGCAACCTTTATAGAAACTTATTAACTAACTACACAAGTTTCTCTTAGGAGAAAATTAGAACATCAGTACTAATTAAAGTACAGAGAAGAATATAAAAATTCGATTTACTAAAAGTGTTCTTCCTCGCATGAATTCTTTTTAGAATAATTTACCGCTGGTGAATTTAACGGACCGGTACTACTTAGAGGCTGCAGTTGTTTGTGGGCGGCAGTGGACACTTACCATGAGCCATATGATCGTTTGCACCTCTTCTTGAAAAAACGTAAATGCCAATCGATAAATGTGTACGTAGACTGGTGATGGGCAGTGACGACATGGGTGCTAAATGTCTACTTATGTGACCGTCAAACACAATGGACAGGCGCTTAACGAGACTATTAAAGCAATGCTCTCCACTACGTGATATGACTGTGATTGAGCATTGGGCTTTTATGGACTAAAGGAGATGAAAAAGAAGAATACTATAATAATAATTCGTAATAGAGGATAGATGTCTATAAGTCACAGCAAATTTTTACCATCAGTTAAAATTTGTGCACGTTTCTTATTCAGTAGTGAATAAATAAATGCAAATAAGGTAGTGTTACTTCTTAATAAAAAAAAATGTAAGATTTACGAAAACTGTTTTGTTACTTTTCGTTTCGCTCACAAAACTTCAACATAAGAGCATATTACGCGGAAGGATTACGTTTAGCCTTTATCTCACAGATCTTATATACGTGATAGAGTCATGTTGTAGCTATAGTAGCAGTATAGTTGTAGCACGAATGGGTCGGCTCGACCGGGGAAGGACCGCGCTCTTACAGAATACCAGCGTTAAATAGCAGCTTAATAATGCTGTGTTTTGTATGGTGAGTGAAGAGAGACGGATACCCTTTTTTCTGGAAACTAGACATTCCATCTCAGTCCTCAAGGGTGACAACGCATCTGCATTTTGATAGAGAAGAGTAACGTTAAGAAGTTTGTGACAAGATACATTTTGTTGTACTTGGCATTAACTTTGGTATAAAAAGGAATTTCATTTATAATGTTAACCAATTTATTGTCCCATGAGTCATACATGAATATTTCAATTGTTTAACAATTGTGTATTTTTTCGGATTAGTAAGTTGTTAATTTTTTTTATAAGAATTGAAATTGTTATTGTTGGGATATAGTTTTATTTTTTTGCTTTCTGAGCTAGCAAAATTACGATCTGATATAGCATAAGTTATTTTTGTCATGATAAGGTATCAATGACTCTACCTTTATCTATAACGCAATTGTCGTTTGGTAATATAGTTATAATAAGCCTGGAATTACCCTTCTGAGGTACAATTATCAATATACTTAAAGAGTAAAAATATGAGATATTAACATTTTCTAGTTTTCACGGGTAAACTAAGATAAAAGTAAAGTAAAATATAATTAACATGAATAATATTAAGTTAAATTATTATTCAGGTTTTAAATATGAATTTTTGTAGATTTACACAACGAACCCACCGTACCTTGAATCTTGCTTGACTATCGCGACTGAAAAAAAAACCCTTGATTTGATCTCATTTATTTTTCGTTACTGAATTTGCGAAAGGCACAGAAGGTTTTGAGACCTCTAATTCAAAAGAGATGTAGTTATTAAGTTTAAAATTTAAATGTTGTTCTTAAAAATTTTAAAAACATTTATATATATTTTGAAGTGTGCAACACTGCCGAAAAAATAGGGGTCATTTATTATTCATTTATTACAGCCTTTCAAAGGCCATTGCTGAACAGTTTATAATATTAGAATTATTTAAGCAAACTTATTTTGGGTTTTATTTTAACATAATACAAAGTTGTAATTTGTTAATTTATATAGGTATATAATGTAAACAACTCCCCTTTCTATTTATATATTACAGGATTTAATACTTATGTACGTAGACGGCAGCCGAGAATCTCATCAAATATCAATCACAGCCCTTAGAATGCTATACAAGTGGGATATTTTTCTTTATAGGAGAGGGGGCAACGAGCATACGGCTCACCTGATGGCAAGTAACTACCACCGCCCATGAATAAGTGCAACATCAAGGGAATTGTAGGTGTGTTGCCGACCTTTTAAAAAATAGTAAGCTCTTTTCTTGAAAGTCCCTAAGTCGTATCGGTCCGGAAAAATAGCCGGTGGTAAGCTATTCTCCAGAGAGGTCGTACGCGGAAGAAAACTCTTAGTGAAACGTACAGTAGTGAACCGCCAAGCATCAAGGTGGAGTGGATGGTATCGGGAGTTTTGCCGCGATGTACGTTCGTGAAATTTGGCGGAAAGGACTCGGTCGTCGACGTTTCGAGCCGCTATGCGCTAGATGCCGTCAAGTGGAAGGTGCTGGCATGGAGGAGCCTCAGCCCATAGATGAGAATAGTATTCCATGTGAGGCCAAACCTGCGCCTTTTAAAGTTGCAGGCGGTGTACCGGTATAAATACTGTCCCGCTCTGCTAAGCACACCAAGCTTTTTCGATGCCAATTCGGCCTTATTTTCCAAGTGAGCGCGAAACTTCACGTAACTCAATATGTCGTTGCCGAGAATTCCGATACTGGCTGTGGCAACAAAGGGAGACCCTTAAAACTGAGGAGATACAACAAAGGGGTTCCTTTTAGCGGTAAACGCGCAAGCTTGTGTCTTCTGAGGATCAAACTGGACTAGATTTAGTCGCCCCCAATCCAATACTTTGTTTAGCAAAGACTCGACTTTACACACAAGTTTGGTCCTGAACTCGGCGAAGTTTTTCCGAGAAATATTGGCACGGCCGGTGTATAAAGCATTACCAGTACTGTCGTTTGCATATCAATATATGTAAGCAGTTTGAAATATATCATTGATATGCAGAAGAAACAGCGTTGCTGATAGCACACAGCCTTGTGGAACACTAGCATTAATAGGCTTGTAATCGGAGTATGCACCGTCTATGACGACCTTGATGCTTCGATCTGCAAGAAAGCCAGTGATTCAATTGCACAATTTCTCTGGAAGCACATAGGAAGAGAGCTTCAAAGGAAATGCTTTGTGCCATACCCAATCGAAGGCCTCCACTGGCTATGCCTATCTATGAGTTAAGTAAACCTAGAAGATCACCAGCTGAGTGACCTTGGCGGAAACCGTACTGGCGGTCACTAATCAGCTGATGATCCTTAAACTACTGCATGAACTGGCAGTTAATCATAGTTTCGATTACTTTGGAGAAGAAGGAGGTCATAGCGATAGGCCTGTTGTTGGACGGATCTGAACGGTCGCTTTTTTGGGAATCGGGTGCACCAAAGTTGCCTTCCATGAGTTTGGGACTACGCCTAGGGAGTAGGAGTACCGGAAAAGATGCGTAAGAACCGGTGCCAACTTCGTTGCACATGTCCTCAGCACAGTTGGGGGGGATTCCGTCAAGCCCACTCAACATGTGGATGTCCAGGGAGAGGAATGTTTATCTTACCGAGCGCTATGAAAAATGTACATCTGACATGGAGCACTCACACCGTAGGATGGTCGGCGGTGTGTACTCCCCGTTATTGAGAGTCGAGTTGTACGCAAAGAAAGAGCCTAGCAGATTGTCTTTCTCATTTGGGGCATGGTCCAATGAGTCGTCGCCAAACTGCCAAACTTCTGCCTGGCCACCATGAACACCTTGTGACGATCTTTTGTTAAGAATTCAGACATAGTGACACCCGTGACTTTCAGTTTTGTCTTTTAGAACCAAACTTGATCACAAACTGGGACATCCTGGAACTTTACAAGAACTGGTCTTGGCTTCTTTTCTTTTGGACGTCCAAGGCGATGGCAACTCTGCGACAAGCGATCAATCTCTCTCCCAAGAAATTCAACCTGTCTTTGAACAGTTTCAAGAGCGGACAAGATAAACTTTCTGAACGTTGCAAACTCCGTTGAAAGTACAGATGTATTTGGGGCCATAGTTGGACTAGTCATTTGTAATTCCTGCTGAAACTCATTCATACGAGTATTGAAGAGTTCTGACATGAATGACAGAATATCCTAATTTCTATTTTCAAAATATAGATTACACGAGACAGATCCAAACGTGTGTTACTACTTATTTCTTTCCTACCCACGAGGAAAAAAGACAACAACAAAGACAAAGAGTTAGAAGATTCAAACCATGGATTGGCAGAGAAAGCTGTAATCAATTTAGTTACGTAGGACCTACGTCGTAGGTCACTCAATTAGTTTTGAGATAAACAAAAAGTATTCTAGATACTATTAATATTTATTTTACTTCTTTTCAAAATGTTCTCCATTATGCTCTATACAAAGTTCCATTTGCCTAAACCATAAAAAAAAAACACAGGATTCCGCTAAAACGTCATCGCAATGCTGATCATTTTCAAACAAACGATGCGCTTGGCAAGCTGCATGATAAGTTGGATAAACAACATATCCATCATGTCCTGTTACAGTTTCATCCACTAATGCTTTTGGATATCTTTTTGTGCAACGACCGTCTTGGATGCAAGGAGCATTTCCGTTAAATGCACCACATGGACCATGTATCATATGAGTTTTAACAATGTCGTATAACACGGGATTTGCAATCGGATCTGGAATTTCAGCACTGATTGAACTGTCTACACCATTAGGTCGAACCTTATCTTTTAAACAAAGCAGGGTATGTGCGTGAGGTAAGCCGCGTTTTTGCCAATCAACACTATACATATAACACAATACATCTCCAAAAATGTTATCTTTGGTAAGTAGATCTATCATTGATTTTAATTTTAAATGAAAAACTCTTGCGATAATATCATGGCGGTTATGCGGTGCTTGTCCCTCAATAAGCTCCCAAGTGATTTCATCCCACTTGGGATTGGTAGTTACAGTAATAAATAAGTCGGGACGTCCATATTTTCTTACGTAACAAAAAGCATCTTGAATACGTTCGTGCATGTATGTGGACCACCAGTAAAAGAATAGGGTAAATAACTAAACGGCCCATATTCACCGTATCATTATCTTGCTGCATGGCGTCGCGAAGGTGCACGTGTTCTTCAGCGCGCAGCTGCCTTTGATTGGATCGTATATAAACTAATCTTTGGTTTCAATTTTTGCGTACATGTCAACAATAAACTGATTGAATAAGCCACGAAAACGTTGAAGTATACAAATCTATTCCGTCTCACTTGCAAGTGGTAACAATAAAATTGAAGGCTTGATATCTTTTTATTATAATTAGATGCGCCTGTACGCGGATCAGTTTGGTATAAAGCGAAATTATAACCATCTTCCCCTCGAGAGTATGTCAAAAATATATTGCAAACTGTCGTAAGCCCTGTGGGTTTCGTAAATACGTTGCAAACGATTGTCTCTGGAACGGATAACGAAATCACGCCTACCACATTCCTGGTCGACCAATACTACAGCAACTTCATTCGTGGATAGAACGTTATAACGCCCAGGGTGTTCCTGAGTTGGACGCCTATCGGCATTTATAAAAATTTATAATTATTATCACCATCTTGAGGAAGAGCTTCTAATGCCGATTTAAAACTGCATACATACGAATTAACCTGACGCAACATGTTCTGAAGTTGTGAAATAAGTTCAGTATTTAAATTCGGGAAATATTGATTTCTTATCAAATCAAATCAAATCAAATCTTTTTATTTTCAGACAACATAGGTCCATAAGGGTTAGTAATTAATTCTAATAGTAAGGGGGTTAGTAGTACTATATTATAATAATAATTACATTTAAATAATTTACGAATCCGGACATTGTCCGCACATAGCTCCTTAATATAGGTGCATGTGGATCATCTGCTACCATCCTTAGGATGCTGTTGTCATTTCCCCGTACGCGGCTTATTAGTGACGCTACTTTCTTGCGCATGAGTGCTTGAAAACCATCCGTTCTCGCCTGCGCAAACATTTCAGATGCACTGCAGAATCGAGGAAGTTTCAACATCATCCTGAAGATATTATTATACTGGACGCGAAGGGTGTTTAGCGATCCTTTGGTGTAGTCGATCCACAGACCACTCGTGTACATGTTTTGACAAAAAAGCTTAATCTTGACTTCATCCGTACAACGCGCGAATGTACGGATCAGCATGTTACCACGGACTGCCAAAGCCCTACGCTCTCGTTCTATGTCTAAGTCGTCTCTAAGGTCGTCGGTAAGTATGTGGCCCAGGTACTTAAATTGGAAAACTCTGTTCAGCTCCACTCCACCGAGGCAAATTGGAGCTATAAATTCGGGACACTTACCAGCGGCATTAAAGACCATAAATTCGGTTTTTCTGGCATTGTAGGCCAGACAATGCGATTTAGCATAGCTCTCACATACGTTAAACATTTCTCTGATAGCACTCGTAGTGGGGTCCAGCAGCACCATGTCATCCGCGTAACTAATATTGTTTACATTAAAACCACTCACTTGCCATCCGACTCGTATGCTGCTGAGCTCCACTATGAGGTCATTTACGTACAGGTTGAACAGCTTTGGAGACGACAGCCCACTTTGCCTTACTCCGCACTCTGTACGACTTGGACAATTAGTCAGCCCATTTAACGTAATTTACTTGCTTTGTGTACCAATACCGAAAGAGATTTAGCACCTCCACCGGAACATCCCTGTCCTCTATCTTCCTCCAAAGCACATCATACGAAACCAGATCAAATGCTTTGGAGAGATCTAGAAAACAGGCGTACACCGGCGTCCTCCGGCTTGTATAATATTGGACAGAGTGCTTTAGGCTTAGTATTGCGCTTTCAGTGGATAGTCCGGGCCTAAACCCGAACTGCGCGTCATGTAACTTCAGATACTTTTGCAAGCATGAATCAAGCAGACTGCACAATACTTTGGCCACCGTGGTAGCAAGAGAAATAGGGCAGTAGTTGCCCTTATCCAAGATATCACCTTCCATGTTTTTGACAATGGGCACCACAATGGTTTTCATTAGATCCTGTGGTAGATATGAATGTCCAATGCACATATTGAACAATAGAGACAGGACCCTTGGCAGGTGTACACCCGCATGTTTTAGGTGCTCGATACTGAGCCCGTCGTGTCCGGGAGATATTCCCCTGCTCATCCGCTTGATTACATCTCTGACTTGACTAGCCGTAAACAATAGCATAGGCTCATCCATCCGCACGCCAGGCTCAGGACCAGGCATCCCCGTGGAGGGGCCCAGCGAAGATCGTACCCTGAAATGTTCCATAAACAGGTTAGCAATTCCCTCCGGGTCACTAATCCCATCCACTCTGGCCGGCAGACCAGGCTTAATCTCCAGTTTACTAGTGGACTTCCAAAATTTCCCAAAATATTCGACTGTTCGTTGTAGTCGTATAAAAAATATATTTGAAGAAACTTAGGTTGGTCTTCAGGCAAAAGGGATCCTATCAAATGGTAAACCTGACCTTGTATCTTAAAAGTAGGTATGAAAGGATCTTCTGAGATTTGTTGAGCACCAAAGGATGTCATTTGAAACACACTTATAAGTGCGAGTATTGTCTAAGAACTGTTTAGATTGCACATGTTCCCCTAACAGTAGTGACTTCAAAGGTTCTGGTGGATCTTTGAACGAAGGCAAATTTATTTTACCTCCAGAACAACAGAAACCAGCCGACTCCTTACTCCACTTTGAAGCATTACAAAAAGAACATATCGCCGATTACAGAAGATGATCTGTAATCAATTGTGAGGCTATAAGCAAACCCACTTTTATATTTTTCAGACCACGCCACCGAATTTGTAGATTGATCTTCTATGTGTACATCTAAGTCTTTAAGACTATGTCGAAATATTTCTGCAGTAAGACGGGCCTCTCGCTGTTCGTCCGTTTCAAGAGACCGAATATTTTCAATTCTTAATCTTTCATTAGACAAACTTATTATTCTTTCTTGTCTCAAACAATTGTAATATTCGCGTCCCGACTCTAGTCGTTGTTCATGCTCATGTTCATCTTCAAGGGATCGAATAATATTATGGTGCACCCTATCATTTGTCAAACGGTCTTTATATTGAGTAAAAGTTTTAGATTCTCGAGATAAAATATGACGTTCGCGATCAGCTGTGAGACGTAATTCCCTCTCAGTGTAGGTTTCGGACTCGCGAGATAATGTATGCCGTTCGCGGTCAGCTGTGAGACGTAATTCCCTCTCAGTGTAGGTTTCGGACTCACGGAATAGTACATGCCGTCCGCGATCAGCTGTGAGACGTAATTCCCTCTCAGTTAAGGTTTTAAACTCACCGAATAGTACATGCCGTTTGCGATCAGCTGTAAGACGTAATTCCCTCTCAGTGTAGGTTTCGGACTCGCGAGATAATGTATGCCGTTCGCGGTCAGCTGTGAGACGTAATTCCCTCTCAGTATAGGTTTCGGACTCGCGAGATAATGTATGTCGTTCGCGGTCAGCTGTGAGCCGCAATTCTCGTTGTGAAGCAGTTTCAGCTTCTCGGTTTAACACATGTTGTTCTCGGTCAATGGTAAGCCTTAGCTCTCGTTGAAAAGAACTTTGAGACGCCCGTGATGTAGCTCGTCTCGCTCTGTCAGCTGCTAATCGCATCTCTCTTTCTGAAGAGCTTTCATTGGCTCGAGAAGTTGAGGCACTAACTCTCATAGAGTTTAACCGATGTGCTCTTTTCACTGCCGATTCTTGAGAACGCACATTTCTCATTCTCTTAGCTTCTCTCGAATTTCGAGATAAAGATAATCGTTTTTTAAGGTGGTATTGTGTATTTTATTTTTAATCGACGGCATTCAGTTACCTTACAAAATAATCTACGTTAGAGGTCCTAACTATAGCTACCATACACTTAAAAAAATCTAAATGCCTACTTAAATAATAAAACGGATCCTAAATAATCCTTAAATCCAAAATTAATTTCTTAAAAATATATAAGTAGATACCTAAACTACGTCTAATAGAACGAAATAACCTATTTAATACCTAGGTACCTATTTAAAACTACAGTTATATATAAAAAAAGTTTAATTTATAATTAAGCTAATACTAAGAAATATTTAAACACTACCAAAATAACTAATACCTATTTTATAAAAAAAACAACCAAAGAAATTTAAAAATAAATTATTAAACGTAAGTGTAGACTAAAAGTCGCGCTGATAAGCATGGTTTGTTAAAATCAATTATTGTCTGTCAATAAGGTCGAACACTCTGAACGTCTATTCGCATCAACAGCCAAATATTATATGAAGTTCGCACTTTTTTTTGCGCCCGAAGCTATTGGAAAAGGGCTACCACAGAGGGAGGCGGAAAATGCATTACGCATACCACGATAGCCGGTCTATCGTGGTTATGAGGGACTCACTGCCTATCGGGGGAACCTAAGTGATACCCTCTAAAAACCTTTGGGGACTGGCAACCAGCTGTTTAAAGCTTCTTATGCCGTATCGGAAGCGACCCTCTTTTGGTAAAAGAGGGCGCAGGCGGCTACGAGCCACTGAGGGAGTGCCTACGAAGGCAAATTAATTATGAATATTTTAATTAGAGTTAGCCTGAGCCGCCAGGAGGCAGTTCAGGTCATTTGACAGTTTATTAGTCGGGTCCGGGTGAGAGTTTCTCGGCCTGCGGACGCGATAGCCAGAGGGGAGTGGGGCTGCATAAGTAGCTGCCTCACGAATAAGATGATTGGAGTGCGACTCTGAGGCTTTGAAGAAGTTCTCAGAGAGTTTTTTAAGAAATTGTTGAATTGTAGGGAGCTCTAAGTCCCGATGAAGGTCGGCATTACGGACGTACCAAGGTGCGTTCGCAGCTCGACGACAGAAAAGGTTTTGAACTATTTGGAGTTCATTAATGATTTTAGGGTCAGCGTGGGCAAAAATGGGGCCCGCGTAGGACATGACTGGTCGTATACATACCTTATAAAGAGTACGCTTGTTTCTGAGGGACATATTAATGTGTCGGTCCAACATACTGTTGAGCCTACTCAGGTAAAAACGTGCGTGACGGGTTACTCTTTTGACGTGGGGCCTGAAGGTGAGCCTTGTGTCCAGAGTGACCCCTAAATATTTGGCAGACGTATGCCAGGGGACAGGGGTTCCTAGCATACGTATTGGTGGAGTATTTTTGAGACGGCGTCGTTTATAATCGAAGTGAACGGCGGAGCTCTTCTCCGGGTTCACATCGATGCGCCATTTTTTGAACCAAGCTCCTAGGTCATCAACTGACATTTGAACCTTGTTACGTATGAAAGGTAGCGAGATACCTTTACAGTAGAGAGCAGTGTCGTCTGCAAAGAGGGAGAGCAGAACACCTTTCGACGGGATGGGAATGTCGTTGGTGAACAGGATGTACAGCAGAGGAGTAAGTACTGAGCCCTGAGGGACACCAGCTTTGATGGGGCGCTGTGAAGATAGCGTTCCTTCGTGTCTAAAACGAAAGGTATGCTTAATAAGCTTTAGATAAGAGGCCACGAGACGTACTAGACGATCAGGGAGACCTATTTTGTACAGTTTGTAGATAAGGCCTGTATGCCAGACTCTATCAAAGGCTTTAGCTATGTCGAAAAAGACCGCGATGGTCTTATGACGACGAGGATAAAAACCGCTGAGGATATATTCCACAATAGGGTGAACTTGTTGGGGACATGAGTGTTTCGCTCGGAAACCGAATTGATGGGGAATGAAAAGAGGGTCACCGTCTGTGGGAAACAGATGGCGCCTCATGCGTGTTTAGATGACTCTTTCGAAGAGCTTGCCCATGGCCTTGAGGAGGCTAATGGGGCGATGACTAGAGGGGAGGTTGAGAGGCTTGCCTGGCTTGGGAATACCAATCACAGTTGCCTCTTTCCACGTAGTGGGAAAGTAACTAAGGTTGAAGCAGGCGTTGAAGATAATAGATAAAAAGGTTAACACCTGCTCAGGAAAGTGTTTTAGGGCTTGGTTGGAGATGCCATCCGCGCCCGGAGCCTTTATGGGCTTAAGTTCTTTGATGAGGGATGAAATCTCATCATTGGACACAGAGATAGCTTCGGAGGCTGTAGGGGGTGAGTTCCGGCAGCGGACCTCATCCTCCACTGCCTGGACGTGTGAAGGGTCAACGGGTTGAGAGCTAGGAGAGCATTGAGCGGCAATGCTGCCTGCAAAGCACTCAGCCTTTTCCTCGTCCTCGAAAGCTACCGTACCGTCGTGACGGGAGAGAGGGGGAGTGTGGGTGATAGCGTCTATGCGGAGGGCTTTTGCCATCCGATAGATGTATGAGAGGGAGATATATTCTCCATGAGTTTACTCTTTTCGAGGTCTCGAAATTCAGAGAGGCGGAAACGGAGTTCTCGTTGAAGACGATTGGCCATGTGCCTATATTCGGGCGTGGGATATTTTGCTGCTCTCCGGAAAGCAGCTTTCTTGGCTTTTAATAGGTTGCTAATATGTAGGGGAAGCCCACTATTATTAGCAACCAGGACTACCCTTTCATGCTCCTTAAGGGAGGTTTTAATAAGGGTGGAGAGTGAATCGACCGCGGTGTCGATTTTTTCTGGACTGTCTAAGTCCGACGATAGGGAGATGGGAGAGTTCTGTGAGTCCAGTGTTTTCGCTAGGGACTCCTTGAAGCCCTTCCAATTTGTGAAGGTTTTAGTAGAGGATGCTGATGGGGGTGGCTGATGGCCAAGAATGAGGGAGACCGGTCGGTGGTCGGATCCTAGATCGTCTAGTGTCTCGATTGCCCTGAGGTTGAGGGAAACACTTTGGAATAGTGCAAAATCTAGCACGTTGGGAGCGTGGTCGGTGACATCGGGATAGTGAGTAGCACCGAGGGGACTGTGAACGGTAAGGTCAAGAGACTGCGTGATATCGAGCAGTATCTCTCCACTAGGGGAGGTAGTACGGCATGTCCATTCAGTATGCTTGGAGTTAAAATCTCCAAACATAATGACTGAATTGCCTAAAGATAAAATAGCCTCAAAATCTTTTTTGAGGGGATGGGTTCCTGAAGGGATGTAACAGGAGGCTATGAGGATGGACTGATGTCCAGTCTTAGCTAGCCTGCATACCGTGGCTTCCATATTGGTAAGCTGCGGAGTAGAAATGGGAGAGCAGTGAAGTGTCTTCTTGTAATAAATGGCCGTACCGCCACCTCGGCGGTCATGCCTGTCATTACGATGAAGAGAAAAGTTTTTAATAGAAAGGCCTTTAGTGTCTTTAGTTTTGAGATTAGTTTCCTGTGGGAGGAGGAAATCGGCTTCACGATTTTGAATAAAGAGCTTAAGTTCTGGGAGGTTATTTCGCAAACCGCGAATATTAAAGGATACAAGCGATAAACCCTTAGGTTTGATACGACCGTGAGACTTTGGTAGAGCAACTTGCTCTGTCATCGTAAGTTAAGTTAATTAAGTTAACTTAACTTACAATGAGCACAAAAGATTATGATGCTCTGCAAGTGCAAGGAGACGGTCCTGAGGGGACTTCGCAGCGCGCAATTTGCGTGCTAACATAGCGATTTCCCCAACTTCGATGTTCCTAATAGCGGAATACACCGTTTTAGGTCATCAGCCATTGAGGGCTGTGATTGATGTGGGGCGGAGGATGTCCGCGGTGGGTCTGCCTTTTTGGGGCCCCAGGGAAAGACTGGAGGCTGCATAGGCTGAGAGAAGCCCGGATGGGGACACTGGATGGGCTGTGAAAGGACCTGACGGGGCAACCGGTAAAGAGCCGGGAATGAGCGCTCATTGACCGGCGGTGGAGCTTGCCTACTGGGGAGGATGAGGTGCGCAAGGGCACCCTCTGTAGTTTACCGGGTGACCTGTTTGCTTACACAGGACGCACGCGGGTGGGGATTCGGCGTCTTTGGGCCGAGGACACTCTTTAGTGTTATGGGGTTCAAGGCACTTAACGCACCTGGGTGGGGCAGAGCAGTTGGCCGCCGCATGACCATATAGCTGGCAGCGGTGGCACTGCGCCGGGAACCCGCGCCTATGCGGGGGCTCAACCCTCACTCTCGACAGGCCACACACTCTGCGTACCTGCCGGAAGATGGCTTTTGCCTCCGGCACGTTGGTTAAAATGACTAGGGCAAGAGAGAACCTCTGGCCCGTTCTACTGTGCATTTTGTGCACGGCTTCTACGCGGAAACCTTGGGACTTAAGGTCCTCAAGGATTTCCTCTTTGGAAAATTCGAAGGGTACGCCGGGAATGATGGCCCTGACTTTACGCTCTTCCGGAAGAGCGTATGTATGGTAAGAAACTCGTTCGGCTGTGAATTGCCTGGTGAGACTACGGGAGTCGTCAATTGATTGGGGGATGATCTTAGTAGCCTCCCCGAGGTTTATGGCAAGGTCATACTTAATACCTGCGTTTTAGCAGGTTTTGGAGAGTTCTGTGAATTTCGCCTTGTCTCTTAGGAAGACAGGGGGTGGGACTTGCTTCTTGGCAAGGACTGGAGCACAGCGAGAGGCTGGCTTGGTCGGAGCGGGGATGTCTAGTGACATAAGTGGGGCCGAGGCAGTGGCGGGGGCTGCGGGGGCAGAGGCAGCAGCGGGAGCTGCGGAGGTTGTAAGAGCGGCAGGGGCCGCTGATACAGGTAGGGTGCGGTTTTTCGCGGCGCGTTTACCGCTGCGCTTGGGTTTCACCGTGGTGAATGAAGAATCTCCGGTTCCGTCGGAGTCACAGGACTCCGATGAACCGGTGCCAGAATTGGTGGCGGGCCTCTTCCGGGAGGCCGACGCAGAGGACTCGGAGCATGCGTACTCCATCTCTGAGGGGGCAAAAGAGTTCTTAGTTCTTAGAGGCGGCGGTTGGAGTGCCTGAGAGGCAGCGGGAGTAACATGGGCGGCGACGGCGGCGAGGGCCGTCTCATCGAGGTTTAGGCCCAGACCAAGAGTTTCGTTTAGGGCGGCGACGAGGGACTTAAACTTGAACACGAGACGTACTACGAGACAATATACACGTATAACAATAAAAGAAAAACAAAGAATATAAAGAGAAATAACAAAAATCAACAATAAAAAATAACAATAAAATAACAATTAAAACAATAATAAGCAGAGGTCAGTCAAACCTCCCCGCCCGAAGACAGGGGGGCAAGAACTGTTAGCGTAAATGACTCACCAAAGCTTCGACGCTGTACGGCGCGATCAGGACAGCGGAAGCGCGAGAGCGAGAGAGTACTACCGTACGGAGACGAATGCGCGGACTACCCGGACACGACCGCTCGAGAGCGGTGCCACAGGCGGAATGTGAAGCTCGCACTCGGACCCCCCGCCTTTTTATACCTCCCGCCGCGAGCCGCGTCGAGCGCGGCGACCGTTACACCAAAATAATCCTTATAGCATGATTCAGTATTCACGTTCGATGGCTTATTAGCGTATTTCATGTATAACTTTGGTGTCTCTATACCGATTTCTATGATTCTTTTTCATCAAATAGATAATAATGTTAACTTTTTTTAAATAGGGATGAGTAAAAGTGTTATAAATGTAAGAGTAGACAAATATAATCAGAAAGCTCCGAACTGCTAAGCTATCGGAAGTTACACGTGTTATTGTGAGTCAACCATAAAAGATAGACATATGCTGTCGTAGGATATTTTTACATAATTTTAAGGAGAACATTTCCGTTATACATGATTTCTTTGTAGCTTCCCTACACGCGACGGAAGCTTAAAAAATGGAGTAATTTCTCCCGTTTACCCAACATTTACCTTCAGTGCTCTGCTCCTCTTGATCGTAGCGTGATGAAAAGTATACTATAACCTCCCCAGGAGTATGAAGAATGACTGTACCAAGTTTTGTTAAAATTTTGTCAAGTAGTTTTTGTTTCTATAACGAACATACAGACAGACAGACAAAAATTTTACTGTTTGCATTCAGTATCGAGCATCAGTATCGATCACTAATCACCTCCTGATAGTTATTTTGGAAATAAATTTCATGTACAGAATTGACCTCTCTACAGATTTATTATAAGTATAGTTAATTATAGGATCCCAAGCAGATGGCAGCACCCATCCATCTTGTCTATTGAAATTAGGATGTATTTTTTTTTAATTTCAATAGCCTCGCCAATCATTCTTTATAGGAATCGGTGTTCTTTTGCGAGGATTTGTGGTCTATCAAATCTCATGTATTGGCGGAGGCGATCTTGAACATGTTCACAAACTGTAGACTTCCCGGAACGTCGGTGCTTCAAGTCAGCTATATGTTCTTTCACGAGAGTTTTTATAGATCTTTTTGTTTGTCCTATTTAAGAGAGACCACGTTCAAAATCCAGCTTATACACTCCTGCATCTTGTAGACGGATATGACACTTGACGGATGATAAAAATTGACTAATCTTCTTTCTTGAAGTATGTTTAAATGGAAGTTCGCTTCAAGATGTAGCCAAGCTTCTCTGTGACTCCTTTGACATAGGATAGTACAGAACCCACACGCTCGAATGTGGCCGGCTTCACTTGGTCACTGTGATATAGGTATGGGACCCAAAGCTTGTTGTCTTGCAATACTTGCTCGACGTGCTGAAGCTCGGCGGCCAGATGTTTCTGTCACAGATCCCTCGTGCTCTCTGAAATAAAGATTTTCCCACGGTAGCAAACTGTAATGGATGATGATGCGATTCACCATTTAAATATCGGTTGGTATGGGTCTTTTTCCTATACTTTCTTTTTCCTTATTAGATTTACTTTTTCGTGCACATCTATGGACAGTACCTTTCATACCAGATATTTTTTTAATTCACCCCTTTTATAACTTCTTTTATAAATGGTATTATCGCGATATTATTATGGATATAGCTGAAATGTTTGACAATGTAGGTGACACTATGTGTAGGATGAAGTATAAAGTAATTATTATAGAACAATCATATCGTTATCTCAAATCAAATGTAATTGTTGTTGCCCACTGTTTACTTTTTTAGTGACTCGCTTACTATTAATGCTTTAGATAATAACCAAGTGCATGACGCGAATTATGATTCCAACTTTTTTTACACTTTTAATGGGCTAAGGATCGTCATATTATATAAAATTAAAGATATATATATATATATTTTTGCTTATCAATGACGTAACCGACGACTCCCCTTATTACGGCGTATTTAAAAAACTTGGTATAAACTATTTACTACTGAATTATACAAGTAGTCTCAATATTGCTACCTCATATATCCAATATTGCTACCTCAAAATGGAATCCGTTTCTCTTGTGGCGAAGTGAATAACGAACATATCACATATTAGATAACCGTTTGTTCAAAATGTTACTTCAAAGTAGTGGATCGGAGCGCAAACGAGCGAACTAACAGCGTCGGACGATCGAATCGACTGGCGAGGCGAGAAAAACGATTCGGTTGCCCCCGCGTAACCGAGCGCTTCCAAAGAATGCCGATTTGCTACATTTTTTACGCATACACGAACACGTTTTCTTTAAATATCTTTACACTTACTTCATGTTTTTGAGCACTATTAAATTCCGTGAACGCAGCAATAATTTTACTGTCGCGGCTCTTTGATGCGGATACTTTTTATACACAGATAATAGACATATAGTGAAAGTTCCGACGAGTTTGCAGACCATAAAATAGGGCATCCGTGCGCAATACACCTATTTTCATATACACTGTTCAAGTTATCGCTCACTGCACTTAAATTATTTGACTATCTCTCAATTCTTCATCGATTAGTAGGTTAATAACGTCATATACGTTAATTTCTTGTCGCGGCATAGACTCAGTATCTATGCACACCACGTAAACTTTCATTGCATAAGATGTAATATTGCATCATTTCATAGTTTCATACTATCCGTGATTCGAATATTTTCGTTACGTCATTGGTAACGAAGCGTACGTAATGAGGTTCCGGTCAACATGGTCAGCTGTCAGCACGGCGAGTGGACGCATGTACTTAACGGTGTAACGGTGAGTAGAAGGGATGGATCTTCTCTGCAAATTTGGCCGGTAATTGCAAAATAACCCTGTATAGAAATTGTTAATTACAATTGAAAGCGCTGTTTTACCACCTATTTGACGTTGAAACAAATATTGTTAAAAATCTGCATGTCTAATGACCAAAAGCATCGGTGAAGTGCGCAGAAATTAACCATATCTCTCTCGGTAATGAGGGGAGGCCTATGCACAGCAATTTTAGTTATGACTGAATTTCGGTCACTGCTGCGAGGTTCAACGAAGGCGAGCAAACAGCGCAACGCAGGGTTAGTGTATTGAACCAACCATATACCTCGAAGAACCGATTAGCACGGGGAGAATAAAGGATCTCAAGTGGCAGACTCGTACCGTTAAGTAGAGTTTAGGACAGGCCCCACTAGACAGAGTTCAACATAATATAGGAATTCGGTCTATGCAGGTGGCTCAAGACCTTGTTTTGTAACAGTCCCTGCTCGAGGCCTTCGTTAAACAGTATACTTAGAAATTACTGTCATTATGAGGATGATGATGAACATTTAATATTCTTTAACTTAAATTTAGGAGTAGTAATAGTATCAGAAACAAAATTTTGCATGCGTAATATTACTCGCCATTTAGACTTAATGAAAACAGATAAAATATTTTAATTTTTCACGTACTATTATGCATTGTTAGCCTAATATTTTACGACTTTATCAGAAGTTTTACAATTTCATCATCTTCGCAAACATACTTTATGATATCTTTTCTTTGACATTGAAATGGGTTCAATCAAAACTGTAATAACAGTAATTAATTCAAAACCTGTTCACAATTTGACTTATGAAACGACTTTTGTTTAGCTAGTTAATTGCTAGGTATAACAACGAACAATCTTTTCAAATTGAAATACCTTGAACAATATATTGGTATCGCCAGACAGATATTATAGTTAATCTTTTGTATGTTTATAACGTAGTTGTAGAAATTTAAGGTCATAATGTTAATAAAAGGTCGAGGAAAGTCAAGTACTTTTTTAATAAGTTAGTTATTGTTAAAAGGATATTGCTTGTTACTGAATCTAGTACCTAGGTGCTTAGTACTTAACAAGATTTTAAAGATTTTCTTAATTAATTTTTTTGGCAGAAGTCTAATCCCTGGGTCATCGACAAATCGGAACGTGACCGTGACGGCATACGTACATACGTAAATTTTACAATAATAAATATCTAGATCCGCAACAAATATTTAATTTTATACGCCGTACAAATACATGTTCCGTGCGAGATAAGAACCCGCGTCTCTCAATACCTTAACTAATTGCTAAGTCTGTGCATCGAAGCCGTCTGCGTTTGTCATCCTTATTATACATAAAAAATATAATAACTGAGTTTTAATATATAGTAAACCAGTTCGCTTTGCATAAAAGTATAACCGGTTCTCAATCTACAATAATTATAATATATGCATTGAAACATTTACTCCGAATAGTCTCATCAATCACATTCCATAAAATGGGAAAAGTAACGAAAAATTTAATGATTCCTCAAGTCGTACGCAATACATGCCTCTTTAAAGAAAAGAGAAAGCTTTTTCTCTTGATAAATGAATTTAACATACCACAACCTTAATTTCGTGTGTTCACTGAAGTAAGATAGTTTCACAAATATTAAAACATTTATTTTTGGAACTAGCAGTTCCCTTGATTTTTTTTGCATGAAATCATTTCTTTAATTGTTTTAGAAAAAGCAAAGGCGTCTCTCTCTCTCTCTCTCTCTCTCTCTCTCTCTCTATCTCTCTGTGTGTGTTTGTGTGTGTGTGTGTGTGTGTGTGTGTGTGTGTGTGTGTGTGTTTGTGTGGGTGCGTATGTGCGTCTGTGTGTGGGTGCTTGTGGGTGTGCGTGTACGTGTGCATATTTTACTGCGATATAAATACCAATCACAGAGAGTTTCGTAAAAAATTAATCATACTAAAGTAGGTATGCACTAGAAATACGAAAAAAGAAATAAGAAAGGTGTTAACAATTACATCCGAGAGTTCATGACGTATTTTTTATGAAGTGTTTAATGCATCATTAAACTTTGTTGAAAAGTATTAGTTTACTCAATAAGCAGGTACGTGACTGTTTGCCTGGCCTACCTGGGTACACCTGTTACTTTCATATGCATTTAATAAAAAGTTATTATTTTGACATGGCAAACAGACATTTTAATTTTATTTATTTATTAAGTTTTTAAATTATTAACCCCCGGAGTAACTGTCTGCCCTTTAGTGAGCAGAATAATTGGCAGTTTAAATCAAACACATTTCTTGGCATTTTTGAAAATAAAACTTTAAGGTAGTCTGCCCCTATGTAAACCCCATCAGAAGAGTCTGCCATTTTTTCTTAATTCTTTATCAACTAAGCTGACGGATAATCATTATTATTATTTGAATCAAACACTTTTTTTGACAAATTTTTTCGCGACTTACCTACCTATACGCGCAGTACCAGGTGTACCCAGGTAGGCCCGGTAAACAGTCATGTCCCTGCTTATTGAGTGGACTGATACTTTTAAACAAAGTATCATGATGCATCAAACATTTCATTTAAAATGCGGCATGAGCTCTCGGACCAATTAATAATGTGGAGGAAGCGATAATAGTTTTGACATTTTCAAGTCAAAAAGTAAGACGACAATAATAATATAGGAAACATATATATTGAATGAAAATTGAAATGAAAAAAAATTGGTATATTAAATAATATAAATCAGTAAATTGGTTCAATGTTAATAATTTGCATTAAAGTGGTACTAAAACGAAATTTATGAAATTCATGACTCCAAATGTCAAACAATTAAATAATAATGTAATTTTAAATGGGGAGAAACTGAGTCTTGTAGATACCACCATTTTTCTTGAAATCAAAAAAAATGCTGTAAAAAGATTGGAAGTCTAACCAGTGTTGAAACAGCTAGACTAGTTTACTTTAGCTATTTCCATAGCATAATGTCGTATGGTATTTTGCTATGGGGACACGCAGCTGACACTGAAATTATATTTGTTTTACAGAAGAGGGCCATTAGAGCAATTTATGATTTAAAGCCTAAAGAGTCGTTGCGATAAAAATTTAAGGAAATTAATATATTAACTTTGGCCTCTCAATACATTAATGAAAATGTAATGTACGTACACAAAAATAAAAGTAGTTTTACAAAAATAAGTGATATTCATTCTGTAAATACTAGGAACAGACACAAGCTAGTAGTACCAGTTACTCGACTCCATCGAGTCAGTAATTAATTCTTGGGGCGATGTATACGCTTGTACAAAAAAATTCCAGAAAATATAAAACATTTGACCTGCTCAAAGTTCAAACACTTTTTTTAACTTAGTTTGTAAAAAAAGGGTTATTATAATATTAAGGAATTTATGGATAATAACCCCTGGAACTGAGGTGATCGCTACTAAGTTATTTCTAATTTGTTGTGTTGTTAATTTGTGTAACATACATGAATGTAAGCTGTTATTTTAAAAAAAAGTTCCGCTGGGTTTCTCTAATACGATTGTGTTGAAAGCCTCCAAAACTTCATAAGTTATATGTATTATGTATCCAGACAATTAGGCTTACTGCTCAGCTCCTATATCAGATAGCGTGATGATATAATTATGTTTATTCTAATGGTTCGGACTCTACGTAACGTAGGTATTTATTGATAGTTCATATACTTCAAATAAAAATTTTAAAAAATCAGTGTAGCTATATAAATGATAGTTTTTAAAGCTTTTCGTATTTTCAAATATTCACAAATGGTAATCTAGGTACACGATATCATCATTTGTGAATTTGTTTGGGCGCTCACCACTCTTTTCTCACAAAGTGTTATTTTTTTATATAATAAGTGACAAACGAGTATACAGTCCAACTGATGTTAAATGGATGCTGTGGCCCATAGACATCTATCAACATCTATCCTCGATTAGGAATCAAAATGCATTCTGATGTATTGCCACCCCTAAAGACTAAGATGGAGTGCCTTGTTTAATGTTAAAAAAGGGTCTCTGGTTCTCTATACTCACCATACGAAACAAAACAGCATTAAGCATTATTTAACACTAGTATTTTGTGAGAGCGTTATTAGTCCCTGGTTCGACCCATTCGTGCTACAACAATAATTTAGCTGCAGCATGGCATTATATACGAGTATGATTTGCGGTTTGTGTCTACCTCGATCCGTCTATAATAAACGGAAAACGAAACAAATGTGACTCAACTCGATTCTACGTGCATCGATTCGTTATGTTTTGGCTGTAGTCAACGCCAGACTTTAGAAAATGTTTCGCTAAACCGCAACGTGTGAACTCACTCTTAAGCGTGCATAACAAATCTAAGCAATTCTACAATAGTACCCTGAGTGGAAACCGCAAAAATCCATGTGAACGCCGCAACTTAACGTTGTCCACTGAACCACATGAGTAAGGAAACCGACCAGAGGGGAAGCTACATACAAACGGCTCGCTGCGAATACACCCATACATAGTGTAGCGATGTGTGCGTCAGCTCTCACCGACAAGTCCACCCATGCTCCGTCAGGGTACAAACCGGTTTGCCATATCCATGAAAGGGCTTCGTGCGCGTTTAAATAAATAGACCATTAATATTTCGAAATTTTATACACCAATTTATTTATTAAGTTTTTTTTGCAATTATTAAATAATTGGATTTAAGTATTTTAATTAAAATAATTAAGAATTAAGTTATTATAAATTTATATGGGTAAATAATAAGTGTTCTGTATAAGCAAAAATGCCATAGTTGTACAGTATGCATGAATAATTCTAGAGAAAATAAGGATATTTCCTTTTTTGTACTCGAGAGATCAAGTGAAGTAAGTACCTTTTTACGTATTATATACAATAAAACTAGGTAATAACATTGATAGGTAAGTGAGAATGTGTTAGACAGGTACGTCGCCGAGTGATTAAATCGGTCTACTTGAAACGTTAGACAGTCTAACCTTGACAGTGCCGTAGATGGCAGGATATCGTACGTAATAATGCTAAATGTGTGACTTTATCCACCTACTTTAGTATAGAGGTAGGTTGCTTCCTGGGGAAGGATATAAGCTACTTTTATTGAGCGTGACCGCAGGGGTAAATACCACTGTATTATGGTTTGAATACATTCGCCAGACATTGGTGGGGGTGGTGGGATTGGTGTAGGTGGAAGTGGTGCTGGTGTTCGTGGATAGTGTTGCTGATGGTGTCAGTAGTGGTGGAGGTGGTAGTACCGTAGGTAGCAGTAGTAGGCAATGGACCAACAGTGGCTCCATCAACACCACCACCATCAACACCATTACTGTTGCCCGCATGTTGTTTTATACACTATATAAAACTTTAATTTTTTTGGTTATTGTTTAAAATTAATCGATACGAAACAGCTCTATTGATTTCGAACAAATAATAGATATGTTGTTACATTAATATAAGTTATAATTAAGATTAAAGTGTTAATTTTATTGTAGTACTTCTTTAAAACTATCAGCTTCAAGATAATTATAAACTTAAGAAAGAGCGGTGGCCCCTGTCATAGGCTCCATATCTTAAAAGTCCCTCCTGTCACCATTTAGTTTAAATTGTGTTGTTTCAAGCACTAAAAAATATTAATATTATTATTGAGATTTACTGACTGTATTGATTATTGATTGATTATTATTTATTATTATTATTAAATTAATACACATGTCTTATGCTATGCAATATTTTTATTTTTTCCATAAATTTTCTACATGCATTATGTTACAACCCTGTCAGAATAGGTATACATTTTCGACGTTGATAAGAAGCTTCCCCTCTGGTCCTTACTCTTTACTCTGTGACTGAACGCTCTCCAAATGTATTTAAATGCTATATTGAAACCGAGCAAACGAAGCAAAGCCTTCGCGTATGCTGCCGAGATGTCATATTCTTTTTTTCTTTAAATCCTTCGGAGTAATATTCATTAAACGACTCTTGCAAATCAATTCCTAATCTAGAAAATTATTTTATTAAAATATAAGAAATGGCGGGTCAGATATAAAAAACGTTGTCACTGCAAAGGGGAGAAAACTTGCTGATATTTCTCCGACATTACAATAGTTTAGTCCATAATCGATTTCGTATATCTCTCCGATATACGTATGTAACTTCGTAATAGACATCCTATTTCGGTTTTCAGTGCTATTGAATGCTGGCGGCTCAATAGCACAGTGACGGGGGAAATGTTCAAATCCCACTTTAAACACTCATTCATTATGTCTAAAATAATGGTATCATGTCTTAATACTCCATATGAAATTAATTTATATTAAGCTTTTATTACGTTAAAAAAATTACCTACATTCTCCTTTTAACGTGGAGGGCATTATAGGAGAATAGAGGTAATTTTAATAACATAAATAATATTGACAACATTCCAACTTTGTTTGTAATAGACGAGAAATTTATATGAACGTGTGTATGTATTTCTGTGTACATTTATGTGTTTTTCATTATGTTCACTCATTTCTCGGAAAAAGTTTACCGATTTTAATGATTCTTCTTTTAACAAATAGATTACATTTCAAGGGTTTCCTTTATAATTTTAAGAAGAAATTTATTCTATTATATATAGTGTTACTATTTAGACGATATTATTGTTGTTACTTTGAATTTGTTATATTTCTGTCTATTATGTTTTTAACGGCACGGTTCTTCGGATGATGACATCCGAAGGGTTCTTGTCTCTATAAATGTTGCCTTGGTTTTAGATCATTTTGGAACATTTAGAGACGACGGCAGGAAACACGACGGTATGATATTGGCCCCTTGGGAGAGAGGTATAGCCCTCGTTTGAGATGCGACTTGCGTAGACACTTTGGCGGCCTCTCATCTCAGGAGTACCTGATTTAGAGCCGGGTGGCATCAGAGACAGCTAAACTAAGAGGCGCAAATATGAGTCTCTTAGAGATGACTACATATTTGTGCCATTTGCTGTAGAGACTATCGGTTCGTGGGGTCCACGTGCGATAAAGTTCCTTAAAGAACTCTATCTGTGACTAGTTTTTGCTGCTGGTGATAAGAGGGCTGGTTCTGTTCTCGCCATAAGGCTATGTATAGCCATACAGCAGGGAAATGAAGCCAGCGTTCTTGGCACGATATCGCGGGAAGTAGGATTGTATGTATGAACCATCTAGTAGTAGAGCTTTTTGGTCTCTCGCCAAAGCGGTCTAGATAAACTTCTGTCAGTCTAGACTACCTCTACTTGTAAAACTAGATAGCTCACTGGCGCGTGCGTCTAAGGATAATGCGGACTTATTTGCTCTCTCTTCTCTTTTTGCTTGTAATTCACGTCTGGACAGTAGCAACAGCGTACCATCTCAATTAGCTCATTGCGGTACCCCAATGTGATAGGACCGTATCACCAACAAGGAGGTCCTTAAAACCTTGCGAAGAATAGTCGAGAACAAACCTACTGGACCTGATGGTATACCAGCTATAGTTTTAAATGTCTGTGCACCTGAGTTGTCTCCTGTGTTCAGTTTAGGGCTGGAATAGTGCCCAAATCTTGGAAGCTGGCCAATTTGCAGACTGTGCCTAAAAAAGTAGCCGTACCGACTCTGCTAACTATCAGCCTATTTCAATTACAGTACATTGAACGCCTACTTCATGGCATACATATAGCAGAATGATCTCCTCAGTGGTCGCCAGTACAGGTTTATCTGAAACCGATCACCTGGGGACCTTTTGCGTATGCCACTCACATATGGGGCGAAGCCTTCGAGAACAGTGGTGAAGCACTTGCTGTTGCTCTCGATGTTTTGATGGCTTTTAACAAGGTTTAGCACGCTCGTCTATTTATCAAACTTTCAGCGTACGACTTATCCACTGGCCTGTTTGACTGGATGAAGGACTTTCTGAGTGAACGAATTCTCAGAGTCATCACCGATGAGTCCTCGTCCTGTCCCATCGCGACAAACACCAGAGTTCTTCAGGGGTCCATTATCTCCTCAACTCTCTTCCTGCTGCATATAAATTATCTGCTCATTTCCGGTATCTATGGGTATACAGGCGACGGCACCATTGTGGACAGATATCAACCATGTGCTCGGGCCAGTCGGGATCAAATCCAGTCCGAAAGAGAGGCTATGGTTGAGCGAACGAAGGAGCCCGCTCACTCTGGCTCCTACTTTCTGGAATCTATCATTGGAGTACACTGACTGCTTTTAGTTGCTAGTGGTTAAATTTTATCCGAACCTCAACTATGAGCGGTTCATTGAGTCCAGAGCCAAAGCAGCTGTAAGGAAACTTGGTGTCCTTGCAAGGGTGCAGCGGTACTTCATGCCGGAGCAGCTTCTTACCTTATATAAAGCGCAAGTTCGGTCGTGCAAGGAGTACTGCTGTCACATATGGGCTCGTGCTGCAAAATGTTAGTGTTGGAATCAGTGAAGAGACGTGCTAAGAGGCTCTTTGGTGACCTTGATTTGGTTGGAAATAATCTAGTTAGCCTAGAGCTCAGGTCAAGCGTAGCCAGTCTCTCGGTATTCTATAGGATGCATTTCGGTAAGGGGGCGCAGGAATTACACGCTTTAATAACTCCCTCTTCTTTCCACCATAGCACAACCAGGCGGTCGGTGAGTCTTCAACCCTTTGTTGTCGATATTCCTCGCATTAGAACCAAATGGATTGCTTCGTCTTTTTTAATGCGTACAGCAAAGGAGTTGAATAATTTGCCGGCGTCTATCTTTCCGTCCGAATACAATCTGGGCGTCTTCAAGGCAAGAGTAAATAGACTTTTGTTACGCTAGGACAGTGAGATTTACCATCTAGGGCTGCATCACCACTTATCACTAGGATTGTGGTAAAGCACTAGCTTATAATAAGTAAAAAATGATAATTAAGTTACTAGAAATAATTAAATAATTAAGATCTTAAAACGAAAAAACCAACTTAAATATCAATAAAGAAAAAAATCTAACTTAATAGCGTCAGGAGAAGGGGTTTTGTGTCTTCGATACAGTATGTCGTAGTACCGACTTCAAAATCTATTAAGTGGAAATTATTGTAATCTTCTTTCGTTTTTAAGTCGGTTTACTTTTTTTAATATTATTTTATTATATAATTTTTCTTGTTATGGAGTTTTTTCCTTTTCCTAATTGCTTTTCTTTTCAAACAAGTAGGAAACAATACTTACCTAATTTCCCGACTTACCTGATCTACGCGTATTTGTTAGGGTGAAAATTAGCTACCTAATTTGTTATATATTTGATAGCCGTAATAGTCAGGTGCTCGTCATAAATGTCACAATACGCGAGTAACGCTGACCGACCTCGTGCGCATAATAATAATAATAATAATTTGAAAACTTTAAAGATAACTCAAAATAATAATTTCTTTATTTGCTTAAAACATGGTCTTTGTAGGTGGTACAGTAAAATAGGTACACATGTTTTGCTTATAATTAGCATGCAAATTTAAGTTTATGTTACATTTATTTTTAAAGAAAGGGTTAAATACATTCATAAAATTAATATTAACAAATCAATAATTATTAAAGCCTAAGGTCAATAAATTCTTCGTCGTACACTTTTAGGTGAATTAGCCACTTATATAGTCTCGATTTAAATAAATTCATTTTGAGGTTTTAAATGTCTTTTAACACACATTGCTACACAACTTTTTCTGACTTTCGCAGATCTCGGAATGACGCTTAACACTAATCTATCCGGATTTCTTTTCAATCTAGAGTTTATATCTCTGGCTTTCTGGAAGAGCTCAGTATGACTTTTGACAAAGCAACTTATTTCAAAAATGTACAATGCTGGCAACGGGAGTAAGCCCAGGTTCCAAAAAGATGCTCTACAGGACTCGCCCGGTGGAATCCCACATATGGCTCTGATGCATTTTTTTGCGCTACAAATGCCCTTTGTCTCTCAGTACTATTACCCCATATCATCACTCCATAACGTAGAATGGAGGCTACATACGCGTGATAAGTGGT
Source organism: Parnassius glacialis (assembly GCA_033319125.1). NCBI lineage: Eukaryota > Metazoa > Arthropoda > Insecta > Lepidoptera > Papilionidae > Parnassius > Parnassius glacialis. The sequence continues at coordinate 12,273,019 of JAVANC010000023.1, read as the reverse complement.
AATAGCTGTTTGCAAGTTAGATACGCTTCTTGTTTTATAAAGAGCATAAACAGAGCTGTTGATACGCTTGCATAGGGACTCAATATGTAATTTCCAGTTTAGGTCCTGGTCTATCGTTACACCTAAAAATTTGGTATGTGTAATTTCTTTAATGTTTTCGATATTGAGGTTAAAATTGTGTTTATCATTATGGGTTTATTAAAATGTATGAAATTTGATTTATTTAAATTTAATTTTAGATTGTTTTTCTCTAGCCATTTAATAATGTTGTCAATAGTATTATTAATTTCATTTTCATGGTCATGTATTGAATTATATTTATTTTTATCTGATGTCACAATTATTGATATGTCATCTGCAAATACGATACATTTATGACTCGTCACTCTGGTTATGTCATTGATATTCATGTCATTTATTTTCGCACTAATGAAATTGTTAATTGCAATTTTAAAATGTTTTTTTTTTCTTTTCAAGTTCTCAGCGCTAAAATAAAACATCGTGAGGAACGCGACATGTCTGTGAAATAAAAAAATCGAAAATATAATATAAGAGATCAGGCGTGGGTTGCTCGCGTGTAATATTAAGTTAATATTAATTATTTATTAAGTATTATTTCTCTTAAAAACCATATCTTGGGTGCTACTTTCTGTTGTATTTTCTTAGAACAACCGTAAGGTCTATACTCTATAATGTGCTATTTCAATATTATTCATTCATTACTGGGCACCCGATACACACACAAAGGATTCCTACCATTTTGTTAGTAAGATAAAATACCTACATTTCGCTGACAATGAAACTATAGTCAGTTTTGATGTTCAGTCACTATTCACATGCCTACCTATTGAAGTCTGCATCTCAATTATAACTAGGAAGCTAGAAGATAACAACATGCATTCAGAACATGCACTATTCCTCAAACATAGCCTCACATCTGGATATCTATTGTGGGAGGAAGAGTTCTACAAGCAAATATACGGTGTGTCGATGGGCTCACCTTTGTCTCCCATAGTCGTCGACATATACATGGAATACTTTGAGGAGAAAGCCCTTCTTACTGCTCCTGTAAATCCAAGATTCTACAAGCGTACTGTATACGTAACACAGCACTTTCACAATTTCACCATCTGACTAAGTTACTGCATTTTTAGACCACCTTAACTCCATAAAGTCTAAAATACAAATAACAATGTAGTTAGATGCAAAAAATTCTTTAGCATTTCTAGATGTTTTAGTCATTTGAAATCCTGATCACATTATTGGTCACACTGTGTATAGGAAAAAGATCCATACCAACCGATATTTAAACGGTGAATCTCACCACCATCTATCACAGTTTGCTACTTTGGGAAAATCTTTGTTTCAGACAGTCCAACAAAATTAAAAAGTACTTTGTTTTTAACAGTGGTAGAGACACGCGGCAGCTTTTGCTGTCGCATGAATGGGCCAGCTCGAACTGGGGTGGTACCACGACCTCACAGAATATCAGCGTGAAGTAGAGGTTTACCTCTGCGTTCCGCTTGGTGAGTGCAGGTGGCTAAAGGCTCCCCCGCTTATCCCCGCTTATCAACACGGTAGCGAAATTAAACGAAAGATTACCCCAGGAGGGTACCAGCAACCCTGGCCAATCTCTCGCTGAGCATCCACGACCAAACTACTCCACTCCTGGGCGTGGGTACTCAGTCTGCCCCGCGTATTCTGGAGGAGGGGAGGGGGCGCAAAATTCCGCTCGCGACTAATACTGCTCGGGGCAACCGGAGACCAAGACCAAGGTGACCCTTATTGACCACGTCCAAATGGCTGCAGATCTTGATACACGGCGATTTTAACGCCCACCACGCTGAATGGCTTGGTTCCCGTTTAACCGATCAGGCGGGTAGATCTGTGTATAACTTTGCCTTGGCATATAGCCTAACACAACTGGTTGCTTTGCCTACGCAGTCCCAGATGTGGAGGACCATGAGAACCTTCCCTGTTGGACCTTCTGCTGACTCCGTGGCGCGAAACGGCGGAAATAAAAAATTAAACGCGCTAAAATCCGAAAATTAGTTTTATTTAACAAATATTATATAAGAAATTAAAATTATTTTTTTATTATCTCTAATACACTCTCTTGCTTTTAGTATAACCATGTTTTAGTAAATGAAATTGTAAGCGGTCGTGGAAATGTATTGCAGTCATTCTGAAACATCACCCAATATATTATCACACCATCTACTAGAGGCTCAGCGAATAAAATACGCATGTCATTAATCTACGTAGCTGTTAGACCCTTTTTACTGAAAGCTATTACGCAAATATAGTGCCGACGAGATTCTATTAACGATAGTTCGTTATTTTTTATCAATATCGACGTTTTGTTTATTATAGGATAAGAACTTATATAGCACATCAACTTACTAACATAATTGTTCATTACATAATCCTTTTTAAAGTTTTGTGGTGCAGTGGCTTAAAAATGAGTTGCTGCACTGAGGGTCGCGGGTTCCATTCCTGCATGAAACAAGTATTTCTACAATAATTGTTCCCACAAGTAATTGTTCCGGGTACTGGATTTTTATACTTGTGATGTTATTGTAAACTGCCTCCACGATACAGGAGAAAATTTTAGAGTGGCAGCGGGGCTTAGAGTTCATGGGAAAAAGAAAAGACAATAAATATTATTACTACATGTGAATGTTTCTGATAACTTAGATTTCAAAATAATTTGTAGTAGTTAGTGTGAGCGCTAATCTGCCAAACAAGCGTGAGAATGTTGCAATTCCTATTACAACGGAATTTCTTGACCAGTAGTAGGCTTTAAGTAGTAGTAGTAGTAGTAGTGTGTAGTAAAGTAGTAGTGTGGTGTAGTTGTAGACTTTTATGGGCCAATGTGGTAAGTGAGGAATAATTATGCGATAAATACACAGAACACTTGCTTTCCGCTTATCACACTTGCTTCAATCACGCGAGATGAGACCGCATCGCTTGTCCAGATGGTCAAGCTTGTTAACAAATTAAGATACTTTAACGAATAACTGGCATTACACCGGAGGCATGGAGCAGAAAAAGCGGTTGTCTTGTTCTTCAAGAAAGGTGACAACGCTCTTTTGAAGAATTACAGACCTATTTCCCTTCTGAGCCGCGTCTACGTCCAGTTTTCGAGAGTCATTACGAATCGCCTCGCACGCAGACTTGACGACTTCCAGCCTCCCGAACAAGCCGGCTTCCGAAAAAACTTCAGCACCATAGACCACATATATACCCTTCGATAAATTGTAAATAAGTCCGAGGAGTACAATTTGCCACTATGTCTGGCGTATGTGGACTATGAGAAAGCCTTTGATTCCGTCGAAATTTCGGCGGTGCTGCTTTCCCTTTAGCGATGCCAAGTTGACTGTCAGTATATCGAAGTGGTTAAGTGCTTGTTCAGTAGGGCTACGATGGCTATCCGAGTACAGAACCAGAGTACGAAACCTATCTAATTGCAGAGAGGTGTAAGACAGGGTGACTTTATATCCCCGAAACTCTTCACCGCTGCATTTGAAGATGTTTTCAAGCTTCTGAGCTGGAAAGGATACGATATTAACATCAATGGTGAGTACATCACTCATCATCAATTTGCCGACGATATAGTCCTTACGGCAGAATCGCTGGAGGACCTAAAGTCTATGCTAAATGACCTCAGTAGTGTCTCCCAACGGATAGGTCTTAAGATGTACATGGACAAAACAAAGATCATGTTTAATGTCCATGACACACCTATGCCGGTAGTTGTTGGGAGCACTAAGCTCGAAGTTGTTGATGAGTATATTTACCTGGGACAAATAGTCCGACTAGGTAAGTCCAACTTCGACCGAGAGGTCAATCGACGGATTCAACTCGGTTGGGCAGCTTTTGGGAAATTAAGGCACATCTTCTCGTCAGGTATACTTCAAAACTTGAAAACGAGACTGTACAACCAGTGCGTGTTGTCAGTGATGACCTATGGAACTGAGACGTGGTCCTTCACTGCTGGCCGGATGAGGAAGCTCAAGGTCGCTCAGCGAGCGATGTAGAGGTCAATGCTCGGAGTTTCTCTGTGTGATGAACTTAGAAATGAGGATATCAGCAGTAGAACTAAAGTGACTGACATAGACCAACGGATTAGTAAGCTGAAGTGGCAATTGGTCGGCCATATAGCTCGAAGAACCGACAACCGATGGGGAAAAAAGGTTCTCAAGTGGCGGCCTCGTACCGGCGGACGAAGTGTAGGGCGTCCCCCCCAATAGATGGAGTGACGACCTGGTAAGATATGCAGTAAGTCGTTGGATGCAGGTGACTTAGGACCGTGCTTTGTGGCATTCCTTGGGGGAGGCCTATGTTCAGCAGTAGACTTGTGAAGGGCTGTAATGATGATAATGATGAACGACTAATGACCCGCCTCAGCTCCTCTAGTAGTTTATCAGATATTATATAGCTTTTTTTATAGTATAGCATGACAAACGAGCACACAGTCCACTTGATGGTAAGTGGCTGCTGTGGCCCATAGACATCTACATTTATCCTTGTTTTCGAATCAAAATTCAGATGCGTTGGCATCCGTAAGGACTAAGATGGGATGCCTCTTTTCCAGTTAAAAGGGTCTTCGGTTCTCTACAGTCACCATACGAAACACAGCAGTTTTAAGCTGCTATTTGTCGCTGGTATTTTGTGAGAGCAACCCGGGCGAGCTGACCCATTCCTGCTACAACTAAACTACTAATATAGCTGCAGCATGATTCTACCACGTATTAAGCATAGTTTAGATCACTCCCGGCATTGCTCGTTAAAAACGAAAATTTTCATTACAAAGGGTTCAGCCACTATGAAGATTAGCCCGGAGAAATAGAACAGCTAAACAGACTGAGAGATTTTTTTACAAATCGTTATTCACGTCTTAATGGGTAAATCACACCCTGAGTTAGATAAAAGGCAGTAGTTTCGATATAACAAACAGGCACTATAAAATTATTTATATTATTTTATTTATATTGATTTTATATATAAATAGGCCAAGACAAAAGAACCCATTACGAGCATATATTTATGTAGATATATAAATGTCAAAGAAGTGAGAGAGGTGTGTCAGGATCGTGCAAACTAGAGTTTAAACGTAGTAGAGCTCTTCTAGAGCTATATTATTTGTATAGTTGTACATTGAATTGGTCGGCTCGACCGGGCTGCAACACTATTGTGTTTCGTATGGTGAGTTTAGAGAACCGGAGACCCTTTTTACTGGAAAAGAGGCATTCCATCTTAGTCCTCAGGGCTGAAAGCGTATCTGCATTTTTATTCGCAAACGAGAATGGATGTAGAAATCTGTGGGCCACAGCAACCTTATCCTATAAAAAAGTCTGTTATCTTTGCCTCAAGTTGAAAGTCGTAAGTGTTTATGTCTATATGTATTTATATTTTCAGAAATGAAATTTAAATTTATTTTATTAAATAATAATGATCGATTATTTTAGTATCATTCTATACGAGAATACACTCTTGTACAATAACACCTGTGCAGGATAATTTAAAAGGCCTACATATGTGATCTCTCAGCTTATGCTTCACGGTTCGTTATTATAACACTTCGCCAAACATAACAGTATTCTGGTCACGTTTATTCAAGATATATCGATCGTTGAGATGAACAGGAAAAATTGATTGAGCATTACACATTTGTTTGTAATATTAAATATTATAAACAGATTTGTTATGCTCAATCATTTTTAATCTACATGTTCAAAAAGTGAGACGTTTGCCATTCTCGTCCTTAGCAGTTTTTTTATAAGCTTAAACAACTTTGCGTTGCCAATAATTTCATTAATTTATTACAATCTTTCAAAAGGCCACTGCTGAAATTAGGCCTACATAGATTGCCTCATAGGAGGAGATATTTGAATTGATACTTGAGACTTGAATATTTAATTAAAAATCTTGAATCCCCATTTTGCTTTTAAGCGTTAGTTTACCGCGTATTTCGAAACCACGTGTTACTGATTTTTTTTTCTTTGAAGTAGGCGTATACGTTTAATTAAAAATTATATTGTATGCCTAGTAGTCCGTACGGAGTGATAACTTCTTCTTTGATTTTTGTCGGAAAGTGACAATACACACACAGCTCTGTTTAAGTTTAAAAGGTAAAATGGACAGCTAACATAATTATAGGCTGTGAGATATTTTGTCTTGGTTCTTAATGGTGACCACGAACCTGTTTCTTTGTTTAGTGTTAGTTGCAGGTGTAAATGGGCTATAATAAATACTTAACATAAATTTAACTATAAGCTTGTTTTTCTTTATAATATTATATATAACATGTCAATTATTTCAACAGGGGTAGAGCCACGTTGCAGCTTCTACTGTATCATAGACGGGCCGGCCGAAAGCTTTGCTTCTGCGTTTCGGTTGGTTAGTGCAGGTGGCCGATAGCTCAAGCCGTACTAGCACGTCGTCGGAGGATTAGGACGGAATGTGGTATTTATTTGCATCCTACCAAAGGGAGCAGGTTTGCATCTTTCCGGATGATTCTAGTGCTGTTGCTGACTCTGTCACTGATGTGGTGCTGCATGAATTATTTATTCCATCATCTGTGGTACGAATCGAAGGCAGATTTCAGCCTTGGCTTGATCGTTCCTGTAAGACTGCATTACGCAGTAATCAGGAGTGTTATCGGGCTTGGGCTAAATATTCGGCGGCTCGGGATTTAAACACCAGCATGCTTAAAAAGAAGTGTAATATCGCCTCCAGGCCCTTTAAAAGAGTAATTGTTAAGGCAAAGTATGAGCACATTGGCAGAATTTGCGAGAAATTAGTTTGCTTACTTCGGCAACCCATTCATTCTGGTCTCTTGCCGAAGCTGTTAAAGGGAATTCCTGTAAGCCATCACAAACATCTCTGCAGAGGGAGGACGACTCACTGGCCCACGCCGCAAAATAGAAAGTTGACCTTTTGTACATCTAACTCTACTCTCGTTGACGGGGGGAATACGTCGTCGAACATCCCGCAGTGTGAGTGATCTATGCCTGATTTGCATTTCACACAGTGATCAGTACGCGAAGCAACCCTCTCCCTGGACATCCACAAGATCCCGCCAATAGTGCTGACGACGTGTGCTTCAGAGTTATCATCGGTTCTAACGCGTCTTTTCTGGTACTTCTACTCCCTAAGCGTTGTCCCAAAATCATGAAAGACAGCTTTCGTGCACCCAATACCTATAAAAAGTAACCACTCTGATCAGTCCAACTACAGGCCTATCGCCATCACGTTCTTTTTTCTCGAAAGAAATGGAATCAATTATTAACTGCCAGTTCATGCGATACCTTGAGGAGCACCAGCTGATTAGTGACCGCCAGTACGGATCTGTAGGAGTCACTCAGCTGGTGATCTTCGTTTACCTAATACAAATGGGCGCAGACGATTGAGTCCAAGGAGGAGGCATTGGTCGTTAGTTTGTACATAGCAAAGGCCTTTGATCGGTTCTAGTACAAAGCGCTTCTTTCAAAGCTACCTTTCTATGGGTTTTCCGAGAAATTGTGCAATTGGATCACCATATTTCTGGATGATCAAAGCATCAAGGTCGGAGTAGACGGCGTATGCTCTGATTACAAGCCTATTATAGCTAGTGTACAACAAGGCCGCGCGCTATTATCAACGCTGTTTCTTCTGCATATCAATGATATGTTGCAATTCGGTAACCATCATTGCTATGTAGATGACAACGTTGGTGATGCTCTACACACCGGCCGTGCCAATATTTTTTGGGGAAAACGTTGCCGAGTATCGGAAAAGCTTGTGTTTGAAGTCGAATCTTTGCTGAACAAAGTTTCGGATTGAAAGCAACTAAATCTAGTCCAGTTTAATCCTCAGAAAACACAAGTTTACCGTTCAAAAGAACCCCTTTGTCGTATTTCCTTCAGTTTCAAGATACTCTTCTTGTTGTCTCAGCTAGTATCGTAACCCTCGGCGTCGATGAACCGAGTGACGTGCAGCTTCGTGGTCACTTGGAATAGAAAGCGAAATATGTCTCTAAAAATCTCGGCGTGCTCAGCAGAGCGGAACAGTATTTCATGCCAGCATACCGCCTGCAACTTTACAAGGCGCAAGTTCGGCCTCACATGGAATACTATTTCCATCTCTGGGCTGGGGCTCCCCAGTGCCAGCTCCTTCCACTTGACCGCATTCAGTGCAGAGCGGCTCGAATCGTCGACGACTGAGTCCTTTCTGATCGGCTCGATTCACTGGCGCTGAGAAGAGACGTTAAATCTCTTTGCATTTTTTATCGCATCTACTACAGGGAATGATGTCAGTAGTTGTTCGGACTAATTCCAGCCGCTTAATTTCACCATCGCACATTGCGACAAAATTCGCGATACCATCAATGCCATCTGGATGGCGGTCCACCGTTGAACGATTTAGAAGAAGTTTTCTTCCTCGCACAACTTGCTTGTAGAATCGATTACTACCAGCGATTTTTCCGGACCGATACAAATTAGGTACCTTAAAGATAAGAGCCTACTCATTTTTAAAAAGGCCCGCAACACATCCGCAATTCCCCTGGTGTTGCAGATGTTCATGGGCGGCGGTTTTCACTTACCATCAGGTGAGCCGCGTAATCTTCTTAACGTCCTATGGTCTGAAGGGTAACAAAATCCAGTATAATTACAATCTATAAGATAATCCAACTTAGGTCTCACACAGAACAAAAAATCTTCAAGTTAAGCTGCTACCAATACTCATCCTATCTCTATCTTGCATGTTACTACGGGGAATGCTTTTCATAGTATGTATAGAGAGAGAAGATCAAAGAGAAAGATAATATGTCTCTCCGATCGAGAGGGAGCAGGGAGTGCACATGTGCTTACGCATATACTCGCTTGCTGCTCAGATAGCTAGTCTCCGTTGACACTGGCCGTTATAACAGAATTTTGGAAGACATTCATATTGTTATGAGGAATGCTGTAAAGATTTCTCAATTTACTTTTAATAGCGATTCAATTATTTTGATTATCAAACAGTATTCAAATCGTGAGTCGTACCAAAAATGATCTATTGTTTGTCTTCGGGTAAGTGTTTATCTTTTGGTCAAAACTGTTATGTACTGAAAAACATCTAAAGCTATAATACGCCTTGAATATGTCTTGGCAGTTTAATTGGATAGATTGTATAAGACTCGATATTCAAATTTTGACAAAAGTAGAGATCAAACCACACACACAACATTGATATGGGTTGAAAAAAAAACTTTTACTTTAGTAGTTTCATGACAACACGATGCTATTTTCATTTGCTAAATTAATTAGTTTCTATGACTAAAATTTAATAGCTTAATCTTCAATTCAAAATCAATGAGAATAGAATAATAAAAATGATAAAATTATCATTAGATAAAAGTTATTCAAAGTGTGGCGGAGTTGTCGTCGCGTCAGAAGCGAAATAAATCGAAGCCTTAATTGCGCTACAAAGTTCCAAAGTTAAAGCAGTACATATAGAATAGCTCCGAACTACCAATAGGAGCGTTGGCTGCTCCCCGGCCAGAACACCTTGCCCGGCGGGGGACATCCCCTTTTCCTTCCACTGGCTATACTGGTGACCCCGACGTCATATTAACACGTAACCAACAACCTTCGGAAACTACAACTTCAAACCTTCGTCATCATCCTCAAGTATCCTATTCATTCGCTCCCGAGCAGATATTGTCTGCAGTCTTCACATTCTGTAAGCCATCTAGCTTTACAAAGGTTCATCGCAGCACTGGAATAATAATGCTTCCTGTTCCTTCGCGCTACTCTCTGCACTACAATATTCGGCACAGCTCTGAGCCTTACTGTTCGCCTTTGCTTCACGGAACTCTTGCAGATAACTTGCCTTTTTCTCGCCTCACCGCAGACTACAAGGCAATCACTGTCACTTGCTCCGGCTCATTGTTCTCACCAGTATCACTTGCAATTGCGTAGTACGGTATGCATTACACACCAGCATATCGTTCGCACCGGCGTCACTTGCCCTAACGCACACAGCATGCATTCCCCACCGGCATTAAGATCGATCGCACCGGCAATCGGACTGCACTATCGCCCTTCGGTTCAAGCAGGGGGGTGATGTGGCGGCGCTGTCGTCGCGCCACAAGCGAAACACATCGAAGCCTAAATCGCGCTAACAAAGTTCCGAAGTTAAAGCAGTATATATAAAATAGCTCCGAACTACCACTAGGAGCGTTGGCCGCTCCCCAGGCAGAATACCTTGCCCGGCGGGAGATCTCTACTTTTTCTTCCACCGGCTACAAAAGGATAAGAAAACTATTGGTAAATCCAATTGTGCATGCTTTGAGCGCATTAAAAAAATTATGTATACCATGATAATACCTAAATTTTTTAAAGTAGTTTAAATACACACAAGTTTTTACTAATAACCGGTGGCGATACTACCGTTGTCCAGCAGTAGCCGCGCAGTCTTACCCGTCCCACTGATCACGTTCACCATAGCTGTGGACAGTAAACATGCGCAGAAGTAGCAAGCTGCAAGGAATTGGCTGATAGTGCGATGTTTGACGCAGAAGGCAAAGCAGAAGGCAATGGATTCGAAAATGGTTTGGGTTCACTAAATTCTAAATTCAAAAGCGTATTGTGCTTTGTTTTGCAATATTTGCAATGTGTGAGTTTACACTGCTTAGCAGAATGTTCGATGCGCAAGCACTTATACTATACTTACAATTTTCCGATAATTTTATATCAAATTTCAATACAAAAAATTTGGAAAATCCAAAAACGCACGACTCCTAATGTTCATTTGATAGAGAAAAAATTAAAAAAAATGTAAATTGTAGGTACAATCGGTAAAGAGTTCCTGTATCAGTCACCGAAGTACACTTTAAAGTCACTCCGTCAAGTTCGAAGGTAAGGTCTAATCATTACTAACAAAACGAGCCCAAAACTCGGCACATCTAGTTCTCCTCGTCGAGGAGTTCCAGTAGCAGTCATCAAAATCCACCTTCAAGTCACGATCAAGACCGGAGGTAAGGTCTCATCATAACTAACAAAATGATCCAAAATCGGCACACCTATTTTTACTCGTTGACGAATAACAATAGCAGTCATCGTAGTACACCTTCATATCGCTCTTTCAAGTCCGGAGGTAAGGTAACATCATAACTAACAAAACGAGGCCAAATTCGGCATAACTAGTTCTACTCTTTTAGGAGTTCCAGTAGCATTCATCGAAGTACACTTTCAGTTCAGTCCTGAGACAGAGGCGGATTCGACACCCCGACATCGGCACCCCTCTAAGGGCTTCATTAAATATATTATAAATTAAATATACTTATTTTGCAAATAAACAATATTATAAATATATATTATAATATTGTTTAAAAATTGCAAAATAATGAGGATACGAGTACTATTAACAAGGTGGCATAAATAATAAATGTGATGAGAGAGTAAGAGCGATTTAGGAGAAATCAAATACGTTTTTTTTTTTCGTTTAAATACTTCTCGCGCGCCTTTTTAACCTTGCATCCCTAGGTGCGTGCCTGTGCCTTAAGGATAATCCGTTACTATTTGTAGGTAAGGTCTCATCATAACTAACATAACGAGCACAGTCATGGTACACCTAGAGAACTAGGTGTACCATGACTGTGGTGTGTATAGAATATAAACTTATAGAATTCTATTTAGGAGTAGAAACTCGTCAAGGAGTTCCAGTAGCAGATATACAGCAGTATATATATATATATATATATATATATATATATATATATATATATATATATATACAACGTGTCCCAAAATTCAACGATAAGCCAACACCGGAGGATAGACCTGCCCCGGACTAATCGGGGAAAAAAAGAAAAAAATATATATCCCAATTATATTTTAAGTTATATAAAAAAATGAAATTCTTCAGAAATTGAGACCGTTTATGATATTTTTCACTACCATGACCACAATTTTTTAAATATTTTTTTCTTCTTTTTTATAGGCAACCTGAATAGTACTGCTATCTACCACAATTCTTAAAAACTCCAGAATAACTCTTGTTTTATCACGAAAATTAATGAAACTTATTTTATTTCCTAAATAATTGAAGACTTTTACTTTTAACCAAATTTAACTTATCGTGGTGTAAAAAAACGTATGAACACTAGTATGGCAAGTTTTTTTAAAAATTGACGCAACTTATCCACATTCCAAAATAGTATAATACTCTAGGAAAACAAGTTATAAAAAAATATGGGCCTATTTAGAATAGAATAATTAGAATAGAATAATTTTTTTTTTATTCAATATAGATCACATGTGTAATACTTATTGAAAGTCATTTTTTACTTTACCACTGGTTCGAAAAAAAAAACCTCTGTCCTGGAAGAACCAGCAAGAAACCCAGCGGGACTTTTTTTTAAAGCAAATTTTACAATAATGGTTGTACTAACTATATAAGTACAAAATTTATTTTAGAAACAGCTTGGAAGCGATCACCTCATTCCCAGGGGTTATTATCAACCATGTATTCATTTATACTATAATAACCCTTTTTATACAGTTTCAACTTAACAAAACATTTAAACTTGCTAATGGAGAGAGCCTGTACACTTTCCGGGACCTTGTTGTAATAGCGTATACATTGCCCCAAGAATGAATTACTGACTCTGTGGAGTCGAGAAACTGGTATCACTAGCTTGTGTTTGTTCCTAGTGTTTACAGAATGCACATCACTTTTTTTACTAAAACTACCTTTGTTTTTGTGAACATACATTAAATTTTCGTAAATATACTGAGAGGCCAAAGTTAATATATTTATTTCTTTAAATTTATCTCTAAGAGACTCTCTCAGTTTTAGGTTGTAAATAGCTCTAATGGCCCTCTTCTGTAAAACAAAAATAGTTTCTGAATCAGCCGCATGTCCCCATAGCAAAATCCCATAAGACATTATGCTATGGAAATAACTGAAATAAACTAATCTAGCTGTCTCGACACTAGTGAGGCCTCTAATCTTTTTTACAGCATAGGCTGCAGAACTTAGTCTGCTTGCTAGTTTGGATATATGGGGGCCCCACTGAAGCTTTGCGTCGAGAGTGATGCCAAGAAAAACAGTGGATTCAACAGGGCTCAGTTCTTCCCCATTTAAAAACACATTGGTACTCAGATTTCTAACATTCGTTGTTGTAAATTTAATACATTTAGTTTTATTTCCGTTTAAATGTAAATTATTAACGTTAAACCAATGCACTAATTTTGATATAGCATTATTCACTTCGTCACATTTAAATGATTTACGTTTAAGTTTAAAAATCAAAGAAGTATCATCAGCAAATAATACTATATCATGATTATCCTCTACAATAGAAGGTAAGTCATTAATATACACTAGAAAGAGGAATGGGCCGAGAATTGAGCCCTGAGGGACACCCATTAGTACTGGTGACCCGGAAGAACTAATTACTAATTATTTCTAAACATGGGCCAAATTCCTTAAATTGTAATTGTCAGTAATCACTTTTACTACATGCCCAAAATGGGTTCCTGTTACAATTTCTAGGAATTCGAATGGGGCATTAATACCTTAGATGTTAGAGATAGATAGAGATATTTACGTTTAAAAGAGACAACAACAGGGCAGGTAGAGAAGCTGTTATTATTCTCAGCAAGTCGGTTCAGTACGCTCTGCTTCTTTGTTTACTGCGCACCGTTCCCAATTCAATTTACGTGGCCCTCGTACATACTATCGACTTTTGGCTTGGCTTTTCGAACAGGAATCGACCTGCAAACTTAACTGACCTGGCATTATTTGGACTGGAAGTGATCTGCAAACTGAACTGACCTGGTATTACCTTGGACTACGATTGTGTGTTTTGTGATTTAGAGTTCTGGCGCATTTTGGACTGTTTGGCGTTTAACATGCCGCAACCGTACACACCACAGGAATACGCTAATATGCATTTAATCTATGGAGAATGCCGATGTAATGCTAACGCTGCTAGCAGACTGTATCGAGAAAGATACCCAAATGCTCAAAAATATCCTGATTATCGAGTGTTTATTAATGTGCATCAAGTGTTTTTGGAGGGCCGTATGCCATCCAATAGGAGAAGCGCTGGAAGACCTAGATTAGATCGTGATGAAGAAGTTCTCAATGAGATAGAAAATGACTCGACTACTTCGGTACGTGCCATAGAAGAAGCTACAGGAATCCCGAAAAGTTCTGCACATCGAATATTAAAACGTCACAAGCTTCACCCATATCACTACAGGCGTGTGCAGACGTTATTACCGGGGACTATCCGCTACGGGTCACATTTTGCCGTGTAATGCTGCAAAGGCACAGTGAAGATCCCCACTTCCTAGACAAAATTCTATGGTCGGATCAAACAACGTGCAAGAAAGATGGGTATTTAAATCTTCACAACCTACATAGTTGGAGTAATGAAAATCCACACTTGATGAGACAAGACAAATCCCAATATCAATTCAAGGTTAACCTATGGACCGGCATATTAAATGGAAAAGTAATTGGGCCCTTTGAGTTACAAGAAAACTTAGATGGCAATAGTTATTTAAACTTTTTACAAAATGACTTGCAAGAATTGTTAAACGACGTGCCCTTAAGTGATCTTCAAACCATGTGGTTCCAAAATGATGGTTGCCCAGCACATTATGCCCGTCCTGTGCGAGAATATTTAAATCAAGAGTATCCAGGGCGTTGGATCGGGCGACTTGGTCATATCTTATGGCCACCCCGTTCACCCGATTTGAACCCCCTGGACTTCTTCTATTGGGGTTGTCTTAAAAACAGGGTCTACTCAAAACCAATTGTGACATTGGACGAGCTTCGTCGAAATATCACTCAGGCTGCTGATTACATTAATAGCAGAAGATATGCAAGACAAATAAAACGATCATTTTTAAGGCGATGTCATGTATTAATGCTGGTTGCAAACAGTTCGAACATTTGCTATAATGTCAATAACTTAATAAATTACACGTGAAACTGTTTGTACCATTTGTTGTGAAATATTAAACATTTTTCAAGAACTAATACTTTTATTACACCCGACCGTCATTTGGCCCCTGTTAAGAAATAATAGGCCCATATTTTTTTCCTAGAGTTTTCCTAGAGTATTATACCATTTTGAATGTTGGTTAGTTGCGTCAATTTTTAAAAAAACTTGCCATACTAGTGTTCATACTTTTTTTTTACACCACGATAAGTTAAATTTGGTTAAAAGTAAAAGTCTTCAAAAACTTTAGGGAATAAAATAATTTTCATTAATTTTCGTGATAAAACAAGAACAAAAACAAAACAATCTTCTCTTTATGCCACTAAAACCATTTTTTTATGTACAAATAGCAACTGACCTATTAAAAAAAATTAGTTCCATATGCATCTATCTTTCTGACGATGTGCTTTTTATATCATTTATATGTTCAATATGATTGTTAGATACGATTTCATGCGACAAAGTTGGAATATTAATTATTAGGCGCTTTTAGAACATACTTACGCACTTTGCGCATACCGCATGCAATACAACATAAACAAATTATTAATAATAATAATTATTATTTTATGAACAACATATTTTAATATTTCACCCTTTTATTCAGTTAGGTTTTATTTAAGCTTTTTTTATAGGATAGGGTGACAGGACGAGCACACAGTCCTCCTGATGGTAAGTGGTTGCTGTGACCCATAGGCATACACATCTATCCTCAATAAAGAATCAAAATGCAGATGCGTTGTCACTCGTAAGGACTAAAATGGAATGCCTCGTTTCCACTCTAAGCTCCATATACAAAACACAGCAGTGTTAAGCTGCTATTTTACGCTAGTATTTTTGTGAGAGCGTGGTCCTTCCTGGGTCGAGTCAACCCATTCATGCTACAACTATACTACTAATATAGCTGCAAAATTGAATTATTTTATCTTATGTGTGAAAGTTCTGAGTCCTATTTTATATTTTTTGACAATAGAATGATTCGTAGTAAAATATTTAATCCACGAAGGGAAAACGCAAATTATATTCGTAAATGCTTACTGCGTCTATGATACATATACGGCTGAAATAGAATCACAAAGAAGGTAAAAAGAACTTATTATATATAACTTATTATATTTTTAAATTTAATTTAAAAATATATTAACATTCAAGAGAAAGAAGAAAGAAAGAGAGAGAATTGGCCAAGACGAAGGCTTATAAGTATTGCTTAAGTCAGGAGAGTTGGTAAGTCACCAATCATTGTTATTATAAATGAATCTCAAGTCCATCTGTTGATGATTTTTAGTAATTCACGTTATTTGTTCTAAAAATTATTTACCATTCATAAAAAATATGCCATTATTTAATTATGGAGTCACTTATATCACAACGTTGCTTTTTGATTGTCCAAATTTATTACGAAACTGGTCGTTGAAAAGAATAACATTTCGTAAATTTTGTGAGAGTTTTGGTCGACATCGACGTCCTACTGAGCGTGCAATTGCCAAAAATTATTGATCGGTTTGAAGAATCTGATTCAGTGGAAGGTCGTGAACCATATTAACATGCTAATTCACCGCGTAGATCGGAACAAAAATTAATAATTTTTAATCTGGAGGTAGCTGTGGTTAACTATGATATTGGGACGTCATACACCTCAGTCCCCCCCGTGAGCATAGGTGCTGTAAAGCGCTCGAAACGTCGGGAATATAAAATAAGTTAATACACGCGACAAAATCCATAAAAAATAGTTTTATTTAAATGCTCATCTAGTTCATACTCTAGATGTCACTACCGTCTGTGAGTGAAAGTGTTCATAATAAACCAAGCACATCAACCAGGCATCGTTCATAGGAACTAAACATTTCACGAACCACATTACGATGCATTTTGAATGTTGATCAAAAACAGAAACTGAAACAGAAACTATTTATACAATATAGATTATATATGTATATGCCGTGTAGTGGCGGTCAAGAATATCCACTACCCCATATCCTCCCGTGGGTGTCGTAAAAGGCGACAAAGGGAAACAGGCGGGAGATGGGCAGCAGCATCTTCCTGATAAAAGCCGAAAGTACAATAAAAAAACTGCGTTTGCCAACCCGCTCGCCAAGCGTGGCAACTATGGCAAATACCCCCCAATGATGAAAACAACAAATAGACGGCCCCTAGTCCCCGGCGGCTCCGCTATTCCTGGCTACGGTGGCGACCATGGTAACAGCGGGGCAGGGGGTGCTAAGAATCTCCGGTGGAGGTTCGGTTGCCACCTACGACGACTCGACCTGGCAACGTACAACGCACGCACCCTGAGGACTGACGAGAAGATCGTGGAGCTGGAAGAAGAGATAGACAAGTTGCGCTGGCATATTATAGGATTATCCGAAGTCCGAAGAGAGGGGGAGGACACGGTAATCCTCGAATCCGGCAACTTGCTCTATCACCGGGAGGGCGACCATCTGTCCCAAGGAGGTGTCGGATTTATCGTCCACAAGTCTCTCGTTAACAACGTTGTAAAGATCGGGAGTGTGTCGACGAGGGTTGCGTACCTTATACTCAGAATCACCAAACGGTATTCGCTGAAGGTCATACAGGTTTACGCACCAACCTCGGCACACCCCGATGAGGAGGTGGAGGAAATGTATGAGGATATCTCTAGAGCCATGCATTCCTCCAAAACCCAATATACGGTGTTAATGGGAGACTTCAATGCAAAACTAGGAACAAGAGAGAACGGTGAGCTGAAAGTAGGGAAATTTGGAATAGGGCAACGGAACCCAAGGGGCCAGCAGCTGGCCGACTTCATGGAGAAAGAGGGACTCTTTATGATGAACTCTTTCTTCAAGAAGCGGCCCCACAGGAAGTGGACCTGGTCGAGCCCCGACGGTTCGACAAAAAATGAGATTGACTTCATTATGACGACCAGATGACAACTGTTCAGTGATGTCTCAGTGATCGCGAGGGTGAAAACCGGCAGCGATCACCGAATGGTTAGAGGCACACTGAACCTAAATGTTAAGTTGGAGAGGTCTCGTCTGATGAAGTCAACGCTCCGTCCCCCTCGTGCTCTAATCCAAAGTCCCGAAACCTTTCAGGTCGAGTTACAAAACCGTTTTCAGTGCCTAGTAGACTGCAATGAAGTGGACGATATGAATGACAAGCTCGTGGAAACTGTCCATGCGGTCGGAGCTAATTTCTGCAAGACCCGCCGCAGAAGAACACAAAAACTCTCCGATCACACTCTTAATCTCATGGCTGTTAGACAGGAGATGAAGCTACATTCTTCAACAGATTTGACAGCATACAGGCAACTGAACAGACAGATCTCTAAATGCATGCGGCGAGACTTACGCAACTTCAATACAGCTCGTATTGAAGAAGCGATCGAGCGGGACCAAGGCTCCAAAGTCTTTGCCAGAGATCTGTCTGCCAGAAAGAGCCAACTGTCAAAGCTGAAGACCGAATGTGGCGGCATCGTTTCCGGGGCACCTGAGATTTTGAGTGAGATTGAGAGGTTCTATGGGCAGCTGTACACGTCATCGTTGGAGCCACACGCAAGTGTGAGTAACGATCCAAGAGCTAGTCTTATTCGACACTATTCCGAAGATATCCCGGACGTCAGTCTGAGCAAGATTAGAATGGCTCTCCAGGACCTTAAAAACGGCAAAGCCCCAGGCGAGGATGGAATTACAGCGGAGCTTCTGAAAGCGGGTGGAAGACCAGTACTTGAAGTCCTTCAGAGGCTCTTTAATTCCGTCCTCCATGGTGGCATTACACCGGAGGCGTGGAGCAGAAGTGCGGTGGTCTTGTTCTTCAAGAAAGGTGACAACGCTCTCTTGAAGAACTACAGACCGATTTCTCTTCTGAGCCGCGTCTACGTGCTGTTTTCGAGAGTCATTACGAATCGTCTCGCGCGCAGACTCGACGACTTCCAGCCTCCCGAACAAGCCGGTTTCCGAAAGGGCTTTAGCACCATAGACCACATACATACCCTACGGCAAATTGTACAGAAGTCCGAAGAGTACAATTTGCCGCTATGTCTGGCGTATGTGGACTATGAGAAAGCCTTTGATTCCGTCGAAATTTGGGCGGTGCTGCAGTCCCTTCAGCGGTTTGCCAAGTTGACTGTCGGTATATCGAAGTGCTGAAGTGTTTGTACAGTAGAGCTACGATGGCTATCCGAGTACAGAACCAGAGTACGAAACCTATCCAATTGCAGAGAGGTGTAAGACAGGGTGACGTTATATCCCCGAAACTCTTCACCGCTGCATTGGAAGACGTTTTCAAGCTTCTGGACTGGAAAGGATACGGAATTAACATCAATGGCGAGTACATCACTCACCTTCGATTTGCCGACAATATAGTCCTCATGGCAGAATCGCTTGAGGAACTAAGCACTATGCTCAATGACCTCAATAGTGCCTCCCAACGGATAGGTCTTAAGATGAACATGGACAAAACAAAGATTATGTTTAATGTCCATGTCACACCTATGCCGGTAGTTGTTGGGAGCACTAAGCTCGAAGTTGTTGACGAGTATGTTTACCTGGAACAATTAGTCCGACTAGGTAAGTCCAACTTCGACCGAGAGGTCAATCGACGGATTCAACTCGGCTGGGCAGCGTTCGGGAAGCTACGACACATCTTCTCGTCAGAAATACCTCAAAACCTTAAAACAAAATTGTACAACCAGTGCGTGTTGCCAGTGATGACTTACGGAACTGAGACGTGGTCCTTCACTGCTGGCCGTATGAGGAAGCTCAAGGTCGCTCAGCGAGCTATGGAGAGGGCTATGCTCGGAGTTTCACTGCGTGATAAACTTAGGAATGAGGATATCCGCAGTAGAACCAGAGTAACCGACATAGCCCAACGGATTAGTAAGCTGAAGTGGCAGTGGGCCGGCCATATAGCTCGAAGAACCGACAACCGATGGGGAAGAAAGGTTCTCGAGTGGCAGCCTCGTACCGGTAGGCGAAGTGTAGGGCGTCCCCCCACAAGATGGAGTGACGACCTGGTAAGACATGCAGGAAGTCGATGGATGCAGGTGGCTCAGGACCGTGCTTTGTGGCATTCTTTGGGGGAGGCCTATGTTCAGCAGTGGACTTGTGAAGGGCTGTAATGAAATGAATGATGATGTATATGTATTACTTATTGAAAGTCACTCTTTTGTTTAATTACCACTGGTTCGAAAAAAAACTATGTCCTGGGAAGAACCAGCAATAAACCCGGTGGGACTTTTTTTTTCTTCACTTGCATCCATATAAAATTTAATTAACTCAACAATTGAAGCCACCAGACCGTTCGAAACGTTGTTGATTTGTTAATTGGATCCTTGAATGAAATGATTTTTCATCAAAAATCATCTTAAGCGATAAAGC
This sequence comes from Parnassius glacialis, assembly GCA_033319125.1. Lineage (NCBI taxonomy): Eukaryota > Metazoa > Arthropoda > Insecta > Lepidoptera > Papilionidae > Parnassius > Parnassius glacialis. The sequence continues at coordinate 12,252,676 of JAVANC010000023.1, read as the reverse complement.
CCATATTCATCTTAATAGTACGGGGACATAAATAAACAAAATTGTCGAAGTTGGGGAGCCGAGAATCCTCATACTATTCACAAAGCAGAATACTATACTCCATAAGTCACTACTTGGTATCTTTGAAAACGAACAGAAACATGCCCTTTTATTGAATGGGGAACGTTATCGCAACATGTCAACTGGTTTTTTGTGGCCTAAATTTAATAAGTTGGGTGCCAACGACCTTTGATTTCAACGAGTTGGAGCACACTCCATTTATTGTCAACAAAATTTACTGATCACAAAATTTCAATAAATTCTGAAGTTTCTTGGCCACCTAGAAGCCCGGATTTAACACCACACCACTTGATTATTTTTGTGGGGCTATTTGAAAGGAGTTTAAATATAATACCTAAATGCAACGAACAAGCATTTTTTTTTATTTACCACCAGAGATTACACCATCTCTATTGGTCGTTTATTAACTAATGTTACACATTTTTAATATAGTTTTGTTAACAAGTTCAATATTATTCTACAAAGACGGCTAATTACAAACAGCACTGCGATTTGATACAGTGGTGTTGGTTTGAATAATTATAAATTTACGAGTTTCTGTACTATTTACAAATTTTCTTATTATATGCCTTGTATATACTACTAGAAAAATTTAACGTTTTAGGATTATTAAAGAAAATGTTGTTAATATAAAATCATGAAAATGAAAGAAAACTCTAAATTAGTGACATTTGTCTGGATACTCGTTGAATGAACAACGAACAAGCATTTGAATATAATAATAGACTGGTTTACTTGAATATGCTTGCAATGCAAGGGTTGCTTCCGGGACACATAACTCCTACAACGGGAAACGCTTGTCTAGGCAATTTTTGTATAAAAATAGATAAAAATATAAATCTGTGTCGATTGTAATATAATATAATGCTATTACTGATCATCAAATGATCTTTATAAAGTTATTGGATGTGAATGATACAAGAAATGGCTCTAAATCCAAATGTTAAAAAATTCTATAACGTGTTTGAAAAATAATAATATATTGGATCTCTTATTATATGATGACCCCATCATTATAACCGATATTATTATTGGTAAATTTAGAAAATGCCTGCATAAAAATAACACTAAAATTACTTTGATCCTGTGTAGTAAATGTATACTCAAAACGTGGATGTCTCCTGGTTTATTAAGGTGTAGAAATAACATGCAAAGAAAGCCAAATGTGATTTTCATAACAAAATATTACATATAAGGTATCGAAGGTATATAAATAATTGTAATAACTTAATTAAAAAATTATAACGCAATTATGATTGTGAGCAATAATCGCAAGCTAATAATAATCCAATAGCTATATAGTACGTGATAAAAAACACAACGGATCCTTAATGTAGTAAAACCCAAAATTTAGGGCTGTTAAATTTAAAATCTGACCCTTCTTTATCTGTAAATAATGTTAATATTTTTTGCAAATGTTGGCAAAAACTTAGCTGATACTATTAAGTCCAGTGCTACCTGGCAAGTAGGTACTATTAACGATTGACGATCAACTTCCCAACCTACATCATTTGGTTCATTGAAAACTCACTTTCAGGAAGTATAGAGTATATTAATGCAGCTCAAATATAATATTGCTCCGAGATGGTAAAACATATTGGGCGAATTCCTTAAGATGACACATGAGTTTGTTGTTACAGTGATCTCGCACTTGGCTAATCTGTACTTTAATAGTGGAATCTTTACAGATGATCTTAAAAAAGCATTTATGACTTACATGTACAAGGATGGCGGCAGGGATGACGTAGGTAGATACCGACCCATTTCTGTTTTACCTGTTCCCTCTAAAATTCTCGAGAACTTAATAAATGTATTGTTAATAAATTGTTACCACAAATATAATATTTTATCTAATTTTCAATATGCTTTCAGACAGGAATTTTCTATAGAATATGAAGTCTTTGAATTTACTTCTTTTTTCAAACAAAAAAAATAAAGTAGACAATGGGAAAAAATTCTTAATCATATTTTTAGGTCTTAAGATAGCATTTGATACCGCTTCTAGGCCCATCCTTGTACACAGGTTTAAAGATATAGGTTGAGGAGTAAGCTCTTAGATTTACTTTAAGGATATCTTAAGGATGTCAACCAGAAAGTAAAGATGTGGCGGTGGCGAATATTTAAGCAAGGTATCAGATATAACATTCGGGATCCCACAGTGGTGTATTCTGGGGCCTACATTGTTTTTAATCTACATAAATAATTTAAATAATATGACATTAACAAAGGCCACATAATGTCCTATACAGATGATACTGCAGTAAAATTTACTGGTAACTCTTGGGATTCTGTACGTAGATCTGCTGAAGTAATACTTTCTTCACTTTACACTTAATTGTTTCAGAAATATATTTTACCCATTATATTCGAACACAGCATGACATCGATTTCCAAATTATTCTCCACATATGCAATGAATTAGGTACTAGTTGCAGCTGTTCATTATCAAGGTCTCTGAGACCAAGTCATAGTTGACCAACATTTTTCATGGCATTTATTAATTGTATTAATCATGAGGAGACCTACTTGGACATTCAATATACTAAAAAATATATCAACGAAAAATTTACTTTACCAAACATAAATTGCTTTGGTTAAATCTATAAATGTATTGTATTCCAGTATGGTGCTACAAAAACTAAATTTTAGAAGTTAAAAGGACACAGAAAAATTTGTTACAAATTTTGAATTTTAAGCCAAAAAGTTTCCAAATATAAAAGCTTTGAGCTATAAGTAATGCACTAACTATTACATCTTATATTCAGTTTAAAGACTGCATAAAAAACTGCAGTTTGACCGTTGTATTGTAGCCAAAAAAAAAAGAAAAAAGTAGTAGCTACAACTATTACTGTTAAAACTGTTTTTGATAGGACGCAATATGTTAAACAGTCTGCGACACTATACAACGCCATTAATAAAAACATTAATATTTATCACCTTATACCGAAAAGAGATAACTTCTTATTGTATGGAGAATGGGCCCGCCACTAATTTTAGGGACACTTAATGAAATGTATGTCAATTTATTTCTTATAATCTTTAGGTTACAAAATTAATATTAGTTTTGTCGCATCTATCGGGAATTCTGAGAAATTAAACATTTAAATATGAATATCAGATGAATGGTTAACAGAATGGTGACAAAAAGATTATTTTCCACACATATGGTTATATGTGTGGAAAATAATCTTTTTGTAGTGAACACTTTCTTTCGCCATAAGAGGATTCACGTGTATACGTGGGAAAGAGGGGATGATAGAAGCATGAAAGATTTCATAATTGTGGATGGAAGAAATAGGAGCGTAGTGGTGGATACAAGGGTTTACCGGGGGCCCAACGTAGGGACGGATGATTAATTGGTCTTATGTCGAATTAATAGTCTATTAAAGCATTGGCGGCATCGGACATCTGTGTCTACCACTGCGTTACAGCGTATAAGAATAGAAAGGTTACAAGATGAAGGTGTGAAAGAGAAATATAAATGCAGACTGAGGGAAAACATAAGTGTATTGAAAGAATTTTGTATGAATGATTTTGACTTGAAGAATGTATGGAATAATGTTAAGAAAGTTTTGGTGGATACAGCCACCGAAGTATGTGCTGTAAGTAAGAGAACGAATGAAAGGAAAAGTAATACGCTGTGGTGGGATGATGAGGTACGAATGGAAGTTGAAGCAAAGAAGAAAGCATGGCTAGATTTACTAGCAACCAAAGCTGGTAATTCTGGCGGTATGAATGATGAGATTGAAAGAAAAAAGGCAGACTTTAGACGTATAAATAAGAGAGTAAAAGAAGTAGATGAAAGGAAAAAGCAAGAAAGGATAGATAAGAATGATAGAAGAATATCTGATAACTTCCAGACAAATATTAAAATGTTCTGGAAGCTCGTAAGAACTGCCAGGGGAAATTCAAAACAGCCTAGAATGAATGCTATACGAGACAAGAATGGCTGCATGCTGAATAATGAAGTTTCGTATTTAAGGAGATGGAAAGAATACTTTGAAAGCGTGTTTAAGAGTGAAGAGTCGTCTGAAGTAAGTGAAATAAAAATTCCGGAAGAAGTAGAGAGAGGTAGGTAGATAAGTGTAGATGAAATAGTGAAAGCAATGAAAAGCATGAAAGCAGGTAAGGCAGCCGGATATGATAGAGTATCACTCGAAATGCTAAGGGCTGGAGAGGATGTGGTTGCAGGCCTGCTGTACACCTTGTTTAATTTATGTTGGGAACTGAAGCGGGTCCTGGAAGACTGGTGCAAAGCCGTTATAGTCCCAATATATAAGAGAAAGGGGTCGCAGCAGTACTGTAAAAACTACCGTGGTATCAGCTTGCTTAGCATTGTGGGTAAACTGTATGCTAAGGTGTTAATTGAAAGAGTTATGGAAGAAACTGATGGAAAAATTTGGGATGTGCAAGCTGGATTTAGAAAGGGGTTGGGGTATATGGACCAAGTCTTTTCCATGCGCATGATTGCGGAGAAGTTTTTGGCCAAAAACCAGAAAGTTTTTTGTGCGTTCATGGACTTGGAAAAGCCTTATGACAGAGTGGACAGGAACCTGTTATGGCATACACTGACCTCATTTGAGTTGAGCGCTGGTCTGATACAGGCATTAGAGTCTTTTATTGGGACTCTAGTGCTTGTGTCAGGATCAACAGGGCCTACTCAGACTGGTTTGGCATTCAAAAAGGTGTCAGATAGGGTTGTGTAGCGTCTCCGTGGCTGTTTAACCTATTTATGGACAGTTGTTTGCAAACTTTGAAAGTTGAAGAATGTGGGTTGAGAATGGGTGAGTTAACTGTCAAATGCCTTTTGTACGCCGATGATCAAGTCATATTTGCATCATTGGCGGCCGAGTTGCAAATGATGGTTAATTTAATGAACTGGTCATTAAGAGAAAGGGGTTTGAAAGTGAACGCAAGAAATACCAAAGTGATGGTTTTTGAAAGAGAAGAAAGTATAACGTTATGTGAAATAAGAATAAAAGGGGAGTTGAATAAAACTAATTTTACGGATTTTATCGCGTATATTAACTTATTTTATATTCCCGACGTTTCGAGCACTTTACAGCACCCATGGTCACGGGCGGGACTGAGGTGTATGACGTCCCAATGTCATAGTTAACCACGGCTACCTCCAGATTAAAAATTATTAATTTTTGTTCCGATCCACGCAGTATGAACTTACAGTATCATGAAGTCTTGCAGTTGTATGCTTGGGTTGGGATTTAATTTTATTAATTATGGGATCCCAAGCAGATGGTAGCACCCAGCCATCTTCTCTATTGAAATTAGGATGTTTCTTGATTTCAATAGCCTCGCGAATCATCCTTGGAAGGAATCGGTGTTCTTTAGCGAGGATTTGTGGTCTATCAAATCTAATGTAGTGACGGGGGCGATCCTGTACGTGTTCACAGACTGCAGACTTCCCGGAGCGTCTATTCTTCACATCAGCTATGTGTTCTTTAACACGGGTTTTTATAGATCTTTTAGTTTGTCCCATATAAGAGAGACCACATTCACAATCAAGCTTGTACACTCCTGCATCTTGCAGAGGAATATTACACTTGACTGATGGTAAAAACTGACTAATCTTCTTCGGCGGCTTGAAATATGTTTTAATGGAAGCCCGCTTCAAGATGTAGCCAATCTTGTCAGTGACACCTCTGACATATGGCAGTACAGCAGGCACTCGCTCGACTGTGGCCGGCTTCACTCGTTCACTGTGACGTAGGCGCGGGACCCGAAGCTTATTGTCGTGCAAAACTTGCTTGACGTGTTGGAGCTCGGCGGCCAGGTGTTTACTGTCACAGATCCCTCGTGCTCTCTGAAACAAAGATTTACCCACGGTAGCTAACTGTGAAGGATGGTGGTGAGAATCACCGTTTAAATATCTATCTGTATGGGTCTTTTTTCTATACACAGTGTGGCTCAAGGTGTTATCAGGATTCCGAATTACTAACACATCTAGAAAAGCTAAAGAATTGTTTGCCTCTAACTCCATTGTGAACTGAATTTTAGAATTTAAGGAGTTAAGATGGTCTAGAAATGCAGTTACTTTATCTAAAGGGAGAATTGTGAAAGTGTCGTCTACGTACCGCTTGTAGAATCTTGGGTTTACGGGAGAAGTACGCAGGATTTTCTCCTCAAAGTCCTCCATGAATATATCGGCAACAATGGAAGATACAGGTGAGCCCATCGCCACTCCATCTACTTGCTTGTAGAACTCCTCCTTCCACAATAGGTAGCCAGATGTAAGGCAGTGTCTAAGTAATACTGCATATTCTACGGGCATGTTGTTTTGCTCTAGCCTTCTAGTAACAATCGAGATGCAGTCTTCAACAGGTAAGCATGTGAACAGAGACTGCACATCAAAACTGACCATAGTTTCATTGTCTGCCAGATGTAGGTCTTTAATCTCGCTGACAAAATGGTAGGAATCCTTTGTGTGTGCTCTTGTATGTCCCCTGAGCGGTGAGAGTATATTCGCTAAGTGTTGAGCCAATTTGTAAGTTGGTGAATCGATTTGGCTCACTATAGGACGTAGTGGAGCATTGGGCTTGTGTATTTTTGGTAACCCATACAATTTCGGTGGTTTGGCACACGTAGGTATTATCGATTTTACGTCTAGATTTAATCTTTCGGAGTGTTTCTTTATGAGATCACTAGTTGTTTTGAGTGTGTTATTTGTTGGGTCATTTTTAACCTTTTTATAAGTACTTGCATCCGACAAAAGTTCTTGTATTTTAGAATTATAATCCGACGTATCCATGACTACCGTGGCGTTTCCTTTATCTGCGCGGAGAATCGTGAGTTCTCGTTTATTGCGTAGGTTATTCAACGCTTTAAATTCGTCTTTAGGTAGATTCGGTTTTGGTGTTGAGCTTCGACGTAACATAGACGAAATGTCTTGACGTATCGCTTCCAAATCTTCCTTTCGCATATTGTTTTTAAATAAACAGTCCTCGACGCTGCAAATAATTTCTTCGTACGGTAATTTTTTTAGGTGTTAAAGCAAAATTAAGGCCTTTCGATAATACTCTAATTGTTGCATCATCCAGAGTTTGTTTTGACAGATTATAGACCGCGCTTAATCTATGATCCGCGTTCGTAGTCAATGGTTGCGTTTCGTTCTCACGTTGACTCAGATGTTTGACATTTAATTTGGTCGTTAATTTTTGATATTTTACTATATGTTTGTTTTTGCATTCGTTATATTTATTAATTTCTCGTTTATTTAACGTTTCGATGCAAACATTATAATCAAATGTCGTTAAAACTGCCTTTAACTCACTGAATGATGTGTCTATGGATTTGTTTATGGTATGTAGATCGGAGCGTTTTTGTTGGATTACCGTTCGTAACAACTTTTTACTTGCCTGATTTAAGATCTTAGCGCTTCCTCGAATGTCCTTTTTAGTGGATATTTTGACACACGTAGGAATGATATTATTATCGCGACATCTCTTCAAAAAGTTCAATGCTGTTAGATATCTTGCGCGCTTAGTCATGAGATCTTCTAATCGGCGAATTTTATTTGCAATTACCAGTCCGTACTGGTTCACATAATGATTTCTTATATTTACGCGAACACTACACATTTAAATAAAACTAATTTTACGGATTTTATCGCGTATATTAACTTATTTTATATTCCCGACGTTTCGAGCACTTTACAGCACCCATGGTCACGGGCGGGACTGAGGTGTATGACGTCCCAATGTCATAGTTAACCACGGCTACCTCCAGATTAAAAATTATTAATTTTTGTTCCGATCCACGCAGTATGAACTTACAGTATCATGAAGTCTTGCAGTTGTATGCTTGGGTTGGGATTTAATTTTATTAATTATGGGATCCCAAGCAGATGGTAGCACCCAGCCATCTTCTCTATTGAAATTAGGATGTTTCTTGATTTCAATAGCCTCGCGAATCATCCTTGGAAGGAATCGGTGTTCTTTAGCGAGGATTTGTGGTCTATCAAATCTAATGTAGTGACGGGGGCGATCCTGTACGTGTTCACAGACTGCAGACTTCCCGGAGCGTCTATTCTTCACATCAGCTATGTGTTCTTTAACACGGGTTTTTATAGATCTTTTAGTTTGTCCTATATAAGAGAGACCACATTCACAATCAAGCTTGTACACTCCTGCATCTTGCAGAGGAATATTACACTTGACTGATGGTAAAAACTGACTAATCTTCTTCGGCGGCTTGAAATATGTTTTAATGGAAGCCCGCTTCAAGATGTAGCCAATCTTGTCAGTGACACCTCTGACATATGGCAGTACAGCAGGCACTCGCTCGACTGTGGCCGGCTTCACTCGTTCACTGTGACGTAGGCGCGGGACCCGAAGCTTATTGTCGTGCAAAACTTGCTTGACGTGTTGGAGCTCGGCGGCCAAGTGTTTACTGTCACAGATCCCTCGTGCTCTCTGAAACAAAGATTTACCCACGGTAGCTAACTGTGAAGGATGGTGGTGAGAATCACCGTTTAAATATCTATCTGTATGGGTCTTTTTTCTATACACAGTGTAGCTCAAGGTGTTATCAGGATTCCGAATTACTAACACATCTAGAAAAGCTAAAGAATTGTTTGCCTCTAACTCCATTGTGAACTGAATTTTAGAATTTAAGGAGTTAAGATGGTCTAGAAATGCAGTTACTTTATCTAAAGGGAGAATTGTGAAAGTGTCGTCTACGTACCGCTTGTAGAATCTTGGGTTTACGGGAGAAGTACGCAGGACTTTCTCCTCAAAGTCCTCCATGAATATATCGGCAACAATGGGAGATACAGGTGAGCCCATCGCCACTCCATCTACTTGCTTGTAGAACTCCTCCTTCCACAATAGGTAGCCAGATGTAAGGCAGTGTCTAAGTAATACTGCATATTCTACGGGCATGTTGTTTTGCTCTAGCCTTCTAGTAACAATCGAGATGCAGTCTTCAACAGGTAAGCATGTGAACAGAGACTGCACATCAAAACTGACCATAGTTTCATTGTCTGCCAGATGTAGGTCTTTAATCTCGCTGACAAAATGGTAAGAATCCTTTGTGTGTGCTCTTGTATGTCCCCTGAGCGGTGAGAGTATATTCGCTAAGTGTTGAGCCAATTTGTAAGTTGGTGAATCGATTTGGCTCACTATAGGACGTAGTGGAGCATTGGGCTTGTGTATTTTTGGTAACCCATACAATTTCGGTGGTTTGGCACACGTAGGTATTATCGATTTTACGTCTAGATTTAATCTTTCGGAGTGTTTCTTTATGAGATCACTAGTTGTTTTGAGTGTGTTATTTGTTGGGTCATTTTTAACCTTTTTATAAGTACTTGCATCCGACAAAAGTTCTTGTATTTTAGAATTATAATCCGACGTATCCATGACTACCGTGGCGTTTCCTTTATCTGCGCGGAGAATCGTGTGTTCTCGATTATTGCGTAGGTTATTCAACGCTTTAAATTCGTCTTTAGGTAGATTCGGTTTTGGTGTTGAGCTTCGACGTAACATAGACGAAATGTCTTGACGTATCGCTTCCAAATCTTCCTTTCGCATATTGTTTTTATATAAACAGTCCTCGACGCTGCAAATAATTTCTTCGTACGGTAATTTTTTTAGGTGTTAAAGCAAAATTAAGGCCTTTCGATAATACTCTAATTGTTGCATCATCCAGAGTTTGTTTTGACAGATTATAGACCGCGCTTAATCTATGATCCGCGTTCGTAGTCAATGGTTGCGTTTCGTTCTCACGTTGACTCAGATGTTTGACATTTAATTTGGTCGTTAATTTTTGATATTTTACTATATGTTTGTTTTTGCATTCGTTATATTTATTAATTTCTCGTTTATTTAACGTTTCGATGCAAACATTATAATCAAATGTCGTTAAAACTGCCTTTAATTCACTGAATGATGTGTCTATGGATTTGTTTATGGTATGTAGATCGGAGCGTTTTTGTTGGATTACCGTTCGTAACAACTTTTTACTTGCCTGATTTAAGATCTTAGCGCTTCCTCGAATGTCCTTTTTAGTGGATATTTTGACACACGTAGGAATGATATTATTATCGCGACATCTCTTCAAAAAGTTCAATGCTGTTAGATATCTTGCGCGCTTAGTCATGAGATCTTCTAATCGGCGAATTTTATTTGCAATTACCAGTCCGTACTGGTTCACATAATGATTTCTTATATTTACGCGAACACTACACATTTAAATAAAACTAATTTTACGGATTTTATCGCGTATATTAACTTATTTTATATTCCCGACGTTTCGAGCACTTTACAGCACCCATGGTCACGGGCGGGACTGAGGTGTATGACGTCCCAATGTCATAGTTAACCACGGCTACCTCCAGATTAAAAATTATTAATTTTTGTTCCGATCCACGCAGTATGAACTTACAGTATCATGAAGTCTTGCAGTTGTATGCTTGGGTTGGGATTTAATTTTATTAATTATGGGATCCCAAGCAGATGGTAGCACCCAGCCATCTTCTCTATTGAAATTAGGATGTTTCTTGATTTCAATAGCCTCGCGAATCATCCTTGGAAGGAATCGGTGTTCTTTAGCGAGGATTTGTGGTCTATCAAATCTAATGTAGTGACGGGGGCGATCCTGTACGTGTTCACAGACTGCAGACTTCCCGGAGCGTCTATTCTTCACATCAGCTATGTGTTCTTTAACACGGGTTTTTATAGATCTTTTAGTTTGTCCTATATAAGAGAGACCACATTCACAATCAAGCTTGTACACTCCTGCATCTTGCAGAGGAATATTACACTTGACTGATGGTAAAAACTGACTAATCTTCTTCGGCGGCTTGAAATATGTTTTAATGGAAGCCCGCTTCAAGATGTAGCCAATCTTGTCAGTGACACCTCTGACATATGGCAGTACAGCAGGCACTCGCTCGACTGTGGCCGGCTTCACTCGTTCACTGTGACGTAGGCGCGGGACCCGAAGCTTATTGTCGTGCAAAACTTGCTTGACGTGTTGGAGCTCGGCGGCCAGGTGTTTACTGTCACAGATCCCTCGTGCTCTCTGAAACAAAGATTTACCCACGGTAGCTAACTGTGAAGGATGGTGGTGAGAATCACCGTTTAAATATCTATCTGTATGGGTCTTTTTTCTATACACAGTGTGGCTCAAGGTGTTATCAGGATTCCGAATTACTAACACATCTAGAAAAGCTAAAGAATTGTTTGCCTCTAACTCCATTGTGAACTGAATTTTAGAATTTAAGGAGTTAAGATGGTCTAGAAATGCAGTTACTTTATCTAAAGGGAGAATTGTGAAAGTGTCGTCTACGTACCGCTTGTAGAATCTTGGGTTTACGGGAGAAGTACGCAGGACTTTCTCCTCAAAGTCCTCCATGAATATATCGGCAACAATGGGAGATACAGGTGAGCCCATCGCCACTCCATCTACTTGCTTGTAGAACTCCTCCTTCCACAATAGGTAGCCAGATGTAAGGCAGTGTCTAAGTAATACTGCATATTCTACGGGCATGTTGTTTTGCTCTAGCCTTCTAGTAACAATCGAGATGCAGTCTTCAACAGGTAAGCATGTGAACAGAGACTGCACATCAAAACTGACCATAGTTTCATTGTCTGCCAGATGTAGGTCTTTAATCTCGCTGACAAAATGGTAAGAATCCTTTGTGTGTGCTCTTGTATGTCCCCTGAGCGGTGAGAGTATATTCGCTAAGTGTTGAGCCAATTTGTAAGTTGGTGAATCGATTTGGCTCACTATAGGACGTAGTGGAGCATTGGGCTTGTGTATTTTTGGTAACCCATACAATTTCGGTGGTTTGGCACACGTAGGTATTATCGATTTTACGTCTAGATTTAATCTTTCGGAGTGTTTCTTTATGAGATCACTAGTTGTTTTGAGTGTGTTATTTGTTGGGTCATTTTTAACCTTTTTATAAGTACTTGCATCCGACAAAAGTTCTTGTATTTTAGAATTATAATCCGACGTATCCATGACTACCGTGGCGTTTCCTTTATCTGCGCGGAGAATCGTGAGTTCTCGATTATTGCGTAGGTTATTCAACGCTTTAAATTCGTCTTTAGGTAGATTCGGTTTTGGTGTTGAGCTTCGACGTAACATAGACGAAATGTCTTGACGTATCGCTTCCAAATCTTCCTTTCGCATATTGTTTTTATATAAACAGTCCTCGACGCTGCAAATAATTTCTTCGTACGGTAATTTTTTTAGGTGTTAAAGCAAAATTAAGGCCTTTCGATAATACTCTAATTGTTGCATCATCCAGAGTTTGTTTTGACAGATTATAGACCGCGCTTAATCTATGATCCGCGTTCGTAGTCAATGGTTGAGTTTCGTTCTCACGTTGACTCAGATGTTTGACATTTAATTTGATCGTTAATTTTTGATATTTTACTATATGTTTGTTTTTGCATTCGTTATATTTATTAATTTCTCGTTTATTTAACGTTTCGATGCAAACATTATAATCAAATGTCGTTAAAACTGCCTTTAACTCACTGAATGATGTGTCTATGGATTTGTTTATGGTATGTAGATCGGAGCGTTTTTGTTGGATTACCGTTCGTAACAACTTTTTACTTGCCTGATTTAAGATCTTAGCGCTTCCTCGAATGTCCTTTTTAGTGGATATTTTGACACACGTAGGAATGATATTATTATCGCGACATCTCTTCAAAAAGTTCAATGCTGTTAGATATCTTGCGCGCTTAGTCATGAGATCTTCTAATCGGCGAATTTTATTTGCAATTACCAGTCCGTACTGGTTCACATAATGATTTGTTATATTTACGCGAACACTACACATTTAAATAAAACTAATTTTACGGATTTTATCGCGTATATTAACTTATTTTATATTCCCGACGTTTCGAGCACTTTACAGCACCCATGGTCACGGGCGGGACTGAGGTGTATGACGTCCCAATGTCATAGTTAACCACGGCTACCTCCAGATTAAAAATTATTAATTTTTGTTCCGATCCACGCAGTATGAACTTACAGTATCATGAAGTCTTGCAGTTGTATGCTTGGGTTGGGATTTAATTTTATTAATTATGGGATCCCAAGCAGATGGTAGCACCCAGCCATCTTCTCTATTGAAATTAGGATGTTTCTTGATTTCAATAGCCTCGCGAATCATCCTTGGAAGGAATCGGAGTTCTTTAGCGAGGATTTGTGGTCTATCAAATCTAATGTAGTGACGGGGGCGATCCTGTACGTGTTCACAGACTGCAGACTTCCCGGAGCGTCTGTTCTTCACATCAGCTATGTGTTCTTTAACACGGGTTTTTATAGATCTTTTAGTTTGTCCTATATAAGAGAGACCACATTCACAATCAAGCTTGTACACTCCTGCATCTTGCAGAGGAATATTACACTTGACTGATGGTAAAAACTGACTAATCTTCTTCGGCGGCTTGAAATATGTTTTAATGGAAGCCCACTTCAAGATGTAGCCAATCTTGTCAGTGACACCTCTGACATATGGCAGTACAGCAGGCACTCGCTCGACTGTGGCCGGCTTCACTCGTTCACTGTGACGTAGGCGCGGGACCCGAAGCTTATTGTCGTGCAAAACTTGCTTGACGTGTTGGAGCTCGGCGGCCAGGTGTTTACTGTCACAGATCCCTCGTGCTCTCTGAAACAAAGATTTACCCACGGTAGCTAACTGTGAAGGATGGTGGTGAGAATCACCGTTTAAATATCTATCTGTATGGGTCTTTTTTCTATACACAGTGTGGCTCAAGGTGTTATCAGGATTCCGAATTACTAACACATCTAGAAAAGCTAAAGAATTGTTTGCCTCTAACTCCATTGTGAACTGAATTTTAGAATTTAAGGAGTTAAGATGGTCTAGAAATGCAGTTACTTTATCTAAAGGGAGAATTGTGAAAGTGTCGTCTACGTACCGCTTGTAGAATCTTGGGTTTACGGGAGAAGTACGCAGGACTTTCTCCTCAAAGTCCTCCATGAATATATCGGCAACAATGGGAGATACAGGTGAGCCCATCGCCACTCCATCTACTTGCTTGTAGAACTCCTCCTTCCACAATAGGTAGCCAGATGTAAGGCAGTGTCTAAGTAATACTGCATATTCTACGGGCATGTTGTTTTGCTCTAGCCTTCTAGTAACAATCGAGATGCAGTCTTCAACAGGTAAGCATGTGAACAGAGACTGCACATCAAAACTGACCATAGTTTCATTGTCTGCCAGATGTAGGTCTTTAATCTCGCTGACAAAATGGTAGGAATCCTTTGTGTGTGCTCTTGTATGTCCCCTGAGCGGTGAGAGTATATTCGCTAAGTGTTGAGCCAATTTGTAAGTTGGTGAATCGATTTGGCTCACTATAGGACGTAGTGGAGCATTGGGCTTGTGTATTTTTGGTAACCCATACAATTTCGGTGGTTTGGCACACGTAGGTATTATCGATTTTACGTCTAGATTTAATCTTTCGGAGTGTTTCTTTATGAGATCACTAGTTGTTTTGAGTGTGTTATTTGTTGGGTCATTTTTAACCTTTTTATAAGTACTTGCATCCGACAAAAGTTCTTGTATTTTAGAATTATAATCCGACGTATCCATGACTACCGTGGCGTTTCCTTTATCTGCGCGGAGAATCGTGAGTTCTCGTTTATTGCGTAGGTTATTCAACGCTTTAAATTCGTCTTTAGGTAGATTCGGTTTTGGTGTTGAGCTTCGACGTAACATAGACGAAATGTCTTGACGTATCGCTTCCAAATCTTCCTTTCGCATATTGTTTTTATATAAACAGTCCTCGACGCTGCAAATAATTTCTTCGTACGGTAATTTTTTAGGTGTTAAAGCAAAATTTAGGCCTTTCGATAATACTCTAATTGTCGCATCATCCAGAGTTTGTTTTGACAGATTATAGACCGCGCTTAATCTATGATCCGCGTTCGTAGTCAATGGTTGCGTTTCGTTCTCACGTTGACTCAGATGTTTGACATTTAATTTGGTCGTTAATTTTGATATTTTACTATATGTTTGTTTTTGCATTCGTTATATTTATTAATTTCTCGTTTATTTAACGTTTCGATGCAAACATTATAATCAAATGTCGTTTAAAACTGCCTTTAACTCACTGAATGATGTGTCTATGGATTTGTTTATGGTATGTAGATCGGAGCGTTTTTGTTGGATTACCGTTCGTAACAACTTTTTACTTGCCTGATTTAAGATCTTAGCGCTTCCTCGAATGTCCTTTTTAGTGGATATTTTGACACACGTAGGAATGATATTATTATCGCGACATCTCTTCAAAAAGTTCAATGCTGTTAGATATCTTGCGCGCTTAGTCATGAGATCTTCTAATCGGCGAATTTTATTTGCAATTACCAGTCCGTACTGGTTCACATAATGATTTCTTATATTTACGCGAACACTACACATTTAAATAAAACTAATTTTACGGATTTTATCGCGTATATTAACTTATTTTATATTCCCGACGTTTCGAGCACTTTACAGCACCCATGGTCACGGGCGGGACTGAGGTGTATGACGTCCCAATGTCATAGTTAACCACGGCTACCTCCAGATTAAAAATTATTAATTTTTGTTCCGATCCACGCAGTATGAACTTACAGTATCATGAAGTCTTGCAGTTGTATGCTTGGGTTGGGATTTAATTTTATTAATTATGGGATCCCAAGCAGATGGTAGCACCCAGCCATCTTCTCTATTGAAATTAGGATGTTTCTTGATTTCAATAGCCTCGCGAATCATCTTTGGAAGGAATCGGTGTTCTTTAGCGAGGATTTGTGGTCTATCAAATCTAATGTAGTGACGGGGGCGATCCTGTACGTGTTCACAGACTGCAGACTTCCCGGAGCGTCTATTCTTCACATCAGCTATGTGTTCTTTAACACGGGTTTTTATAGATCTTTTAGTTTGTCCTATATAAGAGAGACCACATTCACAATCAAGCTTGTACACTCCTGCATCTTGCAGAGGAATATTACACTTGACTGATG
This sequence comes from Parnassius glacialis, assembly GCA_033319125.1. NCBI lineage: Eukaryota > Metazoa > Arthropoda > Insecta > Lepidoptera > Papilionidae > Parnassius > Parnassius glacialis. The sequence goes on along the minus strand of JAVANC010000023.1, from coordinate 12,236,614 downwards.
GTAAAAACTGACTAATCTTCTTCGGCGGCTTGAAATATGTTTTAATGGAAGCCCACTTCAAGATGTAGCCAATCTTGTCAGTGACACCTCTGACATATGGCAGTACAGCAGGCACTCGCTCGACTGTGGCCGGCTTCACTCGTTCACTGTGACGTAGGCGCGGGACCCGAAGCTTATTGTCGTGCAAAACTTGCTTGACGTGTTGGAGCTCGGCGGCCAGGTGTTTACTGTCACAGATCCCTCGTGCTCTCTGAAACAAAGATTTACCCACGGTAGCTAACTGTGAAGGATGGTGGTGAGAATCACCGTTTAAATATCTATCTGTATGGGTCTTTTTTCTATACACAGTGTGGCTCAAGGTGTTATCAGGATTCCGAATTACTAACACATCTAGAAAAGCTAAAGAATTGTTTGCCTCTAACTCCATTGTGAACTGAATTTTAGAATTTAAGGAGTTAAGATGGTCTAGAAATGCAGTTACTTTATCTAAAGGGAGAATTGTGAAAGTGTCGTCTACGTACCGCTTGTAGAATCTTGGGTTTACGGGAGAAGTACGCAGGACTTTCTCCTCAAAGTCCTCCATGAATATATCGGCAACAATGGGAGATACAGGTGAGCCCATCGCCACTCCATCTACTTGCTTGTAGAACTCCTCCTTCCACAATAGGTAGCCAGATGTAAGGCAGTGTCTAAGTAATACTGCATATTCTACGGGCATGTTGTTTTGCTCTAGCCTTCTAGTAACAATCGAGATGCAGTCTTCAACAGGTAAGCATGTGAACAGAGACTGCACATCAAAACTGACCATAGTTTCATTGTCTGCCAGATGTAGGTCTTTAATCTCGCTGACAAAATGGTAAGAATCCTTTGTGTGTGCTCTTGTATGTCCCCTGAGCGGTGAGAGTATATTCGCTAAGTGTTGAGCCAATTTGTAAGTTGGTGAATCGATTTGGCTCACTATAGGACGTAGTGGAGCATTGGGCTTGTGTATTTTTGGTAACCCATACAATTTCGGTGGTTTGGCACACGTAGGTATTATCGATTTTACGTCTAGATTTAATCTTTCGGAGTGTTTCTTTATGAGATCACTAGTTGTTTTGAGTGTGTTATTTGTTGGGTCATTTTTAACCTTTTTATAAGTACTTGCATCCGACAAAAGTTCTTGTATTTTAGAATTATAATCCGACGTATCCATGACTACCGTGGCGTTTCCTTTATCTGCGCGGAGAATCGTGAGTTCTCGATTATTGCGTAGGTTATTCAACGCTTTAAATTCGTCTTTAGGTAGATTCGGTTTTGGTGTTGAGCTTCGACGTAACATAGACGAAATGTCTTGACGTATCGCTTCCAAATCTTCCTTTCGCATATTGTTTTTATATAAACAGTCCTCGACGCTGCAAATAATTTCTTCGTACGGTAATTTTTTTAGGTGTTAAAGCAAAATTAAGGCCTTTCGATAATACTCTAATTGTTGCATCATCCAGAGTTTGTTTTGACAGATTATAGACCGCGCTTAATCTATGATCCGCGTTCGTAGTCAATGGTTGAGTTTCGTTCTCACGTTGACTCAGATGTTTGACATTTAATTTGATCGTTAATTTTTGATATTTTACTATATGTTTGTTTTTGCATTCGTTATATTTATTAATTTCTCGTTTATTTAACGTTTCGATGCAAACATTATAATCAAATGTCGTTAAAACTGCCTTTAACTCACTGAATGATGTGTCTATGGATTTGTTTATGGTATGTAGATCGGAGCGTTTTTGTTGGATTACCGTTCGTAACAACTTTTTACTTGCCTGATTTAAGATCTTAGCGCTTCCTCGAATGTCCTTTTTAGTGGATATTTTGACACACGTAGGAATGATATTATTATCGCGACATCTCTTCAAAAAGTTCAATGCTGTTAGATATCTTGCGCGCTTAGTCATGAGATCTTCTAATCGGCGAATTTTATTTGCAATTACCAGTCCGTACTGGTTCACATAATGATTTCTTATATTTACGCGAACACTACACATTTAAATAAAACTAATTTTACGGATTTTATCGCGTATATTAACTTATTTTATATTCCCGACGTTTCGAGCACTTTACAGCACCCATGGTCACGGGCGGGACTGAGGTGTATGACGTCCCAATGTCATAGTTAACCACGGCTACCTCCAGATTAAAAATTATTAATTTTTGTTCCGATCCACGCAGTATGAACTTACAGTATCATGAAGTCTTGCAGTTGTATGCTTGGGTTGGGATTTAATTTTATTAATTATGGGATCCCAAGCAGATGGTAGCACCCAGCCATATTCTCTATTGAAATTAGGATGTTTCTTGATTTCAATAGCCTCGCGAATCATCCTTGGAAGGAATCGGAGTTCTTTAGCGAGGATTTGTGGTCTATCAAATCTAATGTAGTGACGGGGGCGATCCTGTACGTGTTCACAGACTGCAGACTTCCCGGAGCGTCTGTTCTTCACATCAGCTATGTGTTCTTTAACACGGGTTTTTATAGATCTTTTAGTTTGTCCTATATAAGAGAGACCACATTCACAATCAAGCTTGTACACTCCTGCATCTTGCAGAGGAATATTACACTTGACTGATGGTAAAAACTGACTAATCTTCTTCGGCGGCTTGAAATATGTTTTAATGGAAGCCCGCTTCAAGATGTAGCCAATCTTGTCAGTGACACCTCTGACATATGGCAGTACAGCAGGCACTCGCTCGACTGTGGCCGGCTTCACTCGTTCACTGTGACGTAGGCGCGGGACCCGAAGCTTATTGTCGTGCAAAACTTGCTTGACGTGTTGGAGCTCGGCGGCCAGGTGTTTACTGTCACAGATCCCTCGTGCTCTCTGAAACAAAGATTTACCCACGGTAGCTAACTGTGAAGGATGGTGGTGAGAATCACCGTTTAAATATCTATCTGTATGGGTCTTTTTTCTATACACAGTGTGGCTCAAGGTGTTATCAGGATTCCGAATTACTAACACATCTAGAAAAGCTAAAGAATTGTTTGCCTCTAACTCCATTGTGAACTGAATTTTAGAATTTAAGGAGTTAAGATGGTCTAGAAATGCAGTTACTTTATCTAAAGGGAGAATTGTGAAAGTGTCGTCTACGTACCGCTTGTAGAATCTTGGGTTTACGGGAGAAGTACGCAGGACTTTCTCCTCAAAGTCCTCCATGAATATATCGGCAACAATGGGAGATACAGGTGAGCCCATCGCCACTCCATCTACTTGCTTGTAGAACTCCTCCTTCCACAATAGGTAGCCAGATGTAAGGCAGTGTCTAAGTAATACTGCATATTCTACGGGCATGTTGTTTTGCTCTAGCCTTCTAGTAACAATCGAGATGCAGTCTTCAACAGGTAAGCATGTGAACAGAGACTGCACATCAAAACTGACCATAGTTTCATTGTCTGCCAGATGTAGGTCTTTAATCTCGCTGACAAAATGGTAAGAATCCTTTGTGTGTGCTCTTGTATGTCCCCTGAGCGGTGAGAGTATATTCGCTAAGTGTTGAGCCAATTTGTAAGTTGGTGAATCGATTTGGCTCACTATAGGACGTAGTGGAGCATTGGGCTTGTGTATTTTTGGTAACCCATACAATTTCGGTGGTTTGGCACACGTAGGTATTATCGATTTTACGTCTAGATTTAATCTTTCGGAGTGTTTCTTTATGAGATCACTAGTTGTTTTGAGTGTGTTATTTGTTGGGTCATTTTTAACCTTTTTATAAGTACTTGCATCCGACAAAAGTTCTTGTATTTTAGAATTATAATCCGACGTATCCATGACTACCGTGGCGTTTCCTTTATCTGCGCGGAGAATCGTGAGTTCTCGTTTATTGCGTAGGTTATTCAACGCTTTAAATTCGTCTTTAGGTAGATTCGGTTTTGGTGTTGAGCTTCGACGTAACATAGACGAAATGTCTTGACGTATCGCTTCCAAATCTTCCTTTCGCATATTGTTTTTATATAAACAGTCCTCGACGCTGCAAATAATTTCTTCGTACGGTAATTTTTTTAGGTGTTAAAGCAAAATTAAGGCCTTTCGATAATACTCTAATTGTTGCATCATCCAGAGTTTGTTTTGACAGATTATAGACCGCGCTTAATCTATGATCCGCGTTCGTAGTCAATGGTTGAGTTTCGTTCTCACGTTGACTCAGATGTTTGACATTTAATTTGGTCGTTAATTTTTGATATTTTACTATATGTTTGTTTTTGCATTCGTTATATTTATTAATTTCTCGTTTATTTAACGTTTCGATGCAAACATTATAATCAAATGTCGTTAAAACTGCCTTTAACTCACTGAATGATGTGTCTATGGATTTGTTTATGGTATGTAGATCGGAGCGTTTTTGTTGGATTACCGTTCGTAACAACTTTTTACTTGCCTGATTTAAGATCTTAGCGCTTCCTCGAATGTCCTTTTTAGTGGATATTTTGACACACGTAGGAATGATATTATTATCGCGACATCTCTTCAAAAAGTTCAATGCTGTTAGATATCTTGCGCGCTTAGTCATGAGATCTTCTAATCGGCGAATTTTATTTGCAATTACCAGTCCGTACTGGTTCACATAATGATTTCTTATATTTACGCGAACACTACACATTTAAATAAAACTAATTTTACGGATTTTATCGCGTATATTAACTTATTTTATATTCCCGACGTTTCGAGCACTTTACAGCACCCATGGTCACGGGCGGGACTGAGGTGTATGACGTCCCAATGTCATAGTTAACCACGGCTACCTCCAGATTAAAAATTATTAATTTTTGTTCCGATCCACGCAGTATGAACTTACAGTATCATGAAGTCTTGCAGTTGTATGCTTGGGTTGGGATTTAATTTTATTAATTATGGGATCCCAAGCAGATGGTAGCACCCAGCCATCTTCTCTATTGAAATTAGGATGTTTCTTGATTTCAATAGCCTCGCGAATCATCCTTGGAAGGAATCGGAGTTCTTTAGCGAGGATTTGTGGTCTATCAAATCTAATGTAGTGACGGGGGCGATCCTGTACGTGTTCACAGACTGCAGACTTCCCAGAGCGTCTGTTCTTCACATCAGCTATGTGTTCTTTAACACGGGTTTTTATAGATCTTTTAGTTTGTCCTATATAAGAGAGACCACATTCACAATCAAGCTTGTACACTCCTGCATCTTGCAGAGGAATATTACACTTGACTGATGGTAAAAACTGACTAATCTTCTTCGGCGGCTTGAAATATGTTTTAATGGAAGCCCGCTTCAAGATGTAGCCAATCTTGTCAGTGACACCTCTGACATATGGCAGTACAGCAGGCACTCGCTCGACTGTGGCCGGCTTCACTCGTTCACTGTGACGTAGGCGCGGGACCCGAAGCTTATTGTCGTGCAAAACTTGCTTGACGTGTTGGAGCTCGGCGGCCAGGTGTTTACTGTCACAGATCCCTCGTGCTCTCTGAAACAAAGATTTACCCACGGTAGCTAACTGTGAAGGATGGTGGTGAGAATCACCGTTTAAATATCTATCTGTATGGGTCTTTTTTCTATACACAGTGTGGCTCAAGGTGTTATCAGGATTCCGAATTACTAACACATCTAGAAAAGCTAAAGAATTGTTTGCCTCTAACTCCATTGTGAACTGAATTTTAGAATTTAAGGAGTTAAGATGGTCTAGAAATGCAGTTACTTTATCTAAAGGGAGAATTGTGAAAGTGTCGTCTACGTACCGCTTGTAGAATCTTGGGTTTACGGGAGAAGTACGCAGGACTTTCTCCTCAAAGTCCTCCATGAATATATCGGCAACAATGGGAGATACAGGTGAGCCCATCGCCACTCCATCTACTTGCTTGTAGAACTCCTCCTTCCACAATAGGTAGCCAGATGTAAGGCAGTGTCTAAGTAATACTGCATATTCTACGGGCATGTTGTTTTGCTCTAGCCTTCTAGTAACAATCGAGATGCAGTCTTCAACAGGTAAGCATGTGAACAGAGACTGCACATCAAAACTGACCATAGTTTCATTGTCTGCCAGATGTAGGTCTTTAATCTCGCTGACAAAATGGTAGGAATCCTTTGTGTGTGCTCTTGTATGTCCCCTGAGCGGTGAGAGTATATTCGCTAAGTGTTGAGCCAATTTGTAAGTTGGTGAATCGATTTGGCTCACTATAGGACGTAGTGGAGCATTGGGCTTGTGTATTTTTGGTAACCCATACAATTTCGGTGGTTTGGCACACGTAGGTATTATCGATTTTACGTCTAGATTTAATCTTTCGGAGTGTTTCTTTATGAGATCACTAGTTGTTTTGAGTGTGTTATTTGTTGGGTCATTTTTAACCTTTTTATAAGTACTTGCATCCGACAAAAGTTCTAGTATTTTAGAATTATAATCCGACGTATCCATGACTACCGTGGCGTTTCCTTTATCTGCGCGGAGAATCGTGAGTTCTCGTTTATTGCGTAGGTTATTCAACGCTTTAAATTCGTCTTTAGGTAGATTCGGTTTTGGTGTTGAGCTTCGACGTAACATAGACGAAATGTCTTGACGTATCGCTTCCAAATCTTCCTTTCGCATATTGTTTTTATATAAACAGTCCTCGACGCTGCAAATAAGCGTCATAATAATAATAAGTTTGCAGCGTCGAGGACTGTTTATATAAAAACAATATGCGAAAGGAAGATTTGGAAGCGATACGTCAAGACATTTCGTCTATGTTACGTCGAAGCTCAACACCAAAACCGAATCTACCTAAAGACGAATTTAAAGCGTTGAATAACCTACGCAATAAACGAGAACTCACGATTCTCCGCGCAGATAAAGGAAACGCCACGGTAGTCATGGATACGTCGGATTATAATTCTAAAATACAAGAACTTTTGTCGGATGCAAGTACTTATAAAAAGGTTAAAAATGACCCAACAAATAACACACTCAAAACAACTAGTGATCTCATAAAGAAACACTCCGAAAGATTAAATCTAGACGTAAAATCGATAATACCTACGTGTGCCAAACCACCGAAATTGTATGGGTTACCAAAAATACACAAGCCCAATGCTCCACTACGTCCTATAGTGAGCCAAATCGATTCACCAACTTACAAATTGGCTCAACACTTAGCGAATATACTTTCACCGCTCAGGGGACATACAAGAGCACACACAAAGGATTCCTACCATTTTGTCAGCGAGATTAAAGACCTACATCTGGCAGACAATGAAACTATGGTCAGTTTTGATGTGCAGTCTCTGTTCACATGCTTACCTGTTGAAGACTGCATCTCGATTGTTACTAGAAGGCTAGAGCAAAACAACATGCCCGTAGAATATGCAGTATTACTTAGACACTGCCTTACATCTGGCTACCTATTGTGGAAGGAGGAGTTCTACAAGCAAGTAGATGGAGTGGCGATGGGCTCACCTGTATCTCCCATTGTTGCCGATATATTCATGGAGGACTTTGAGGAGAAAGTCCTGCGTACTTCTCCCGTAAACCCAAGATTCTACAAGCGGTACGTAGACGACACTTTCACAATTCTCCCTTTAGATAAAGTAACTGCATTTCTAGACCATCTTAACTCCTTAAATTCTAAAATTCAGTTCACAATGGAGTTAGAGGCAAACAATTCTTTAGCTTTTCTAGATGTGTTAGTAATTCGGAATCCTGATAACACCTTGAGCCACACTGTGTATAGAAAAAAGACCCATACAGATAGATATTTAAACGGTGATTCTCACCACCATCCTTCACAGTTAGCTACCGTGGGTAAATCTTTGTTTCAGAGAGCACGAGGGATCTGTGACAGTAAACACCTGGCCGCCGAGCTCCAACACGTCAAGCAAGTTTTGCACGACAATAAGCTTCGGGTCCCGCGCCTACGTCACAGTGAACGAGTGAAGCCGGCCACAGTCGAGCGAGTGCCTGCTGTACTGCCATATGTCAGAGGTGTCACTGACAAGATTGGCTACATCTTGAAGCGGGCTTCCATTAAAACATATTTCAAGCCGCCGAAGAAGATTAGTCAGTTTTTACCATCAGTCAAGTGTAATATTCCTCTGCAAGATGCAGGAGTGTACAAGCTTGATTGTGAATGTGGTCTCTCTTATATAGGACAAACTAAAAGATCTATAAAAACCCGTGTTAAAGAACACATAGCTGATGTGAAGAATAGACGCTCCGGGAAGTCTGCAGTCTGTGAACACGTACAGGATCGCCCCCGTCACTACATTAGATTTGATAGACCACAAATCCTCGCTAAAGAACACCGATTCCTTCCAAGGATGATTCGCGAGGCTATTGAAATCAAGAAACATCCTAATTTCAATAGAGAAGATGGCTGGGTGCCACCATCTGCTTGGGATCCCATAATTAATAAAATTAAATCCCAACCCAAGCATACAACTGCAAGACTTCATGATACTGTAAGTTCATACTGCGTGGATCGGAACAAAAATTAATAATTTTTAATCTGGAGGTAGCCGTGGTTAACTATGACATTGGGACGTCATACACCTCAGTCCCGCCCGTGACCATGGGTGCTGTAAAGTGCTCGAAACGTCGGGAATATAAAATAAGTTAATATACGCGATAAAATCCGTAAAATTAGTTTTATTTAAATGTGTAGTGTTCGCGTAAATATAAGAAATCATTATGTGAACCAGTACGGACTGGTAATTGCAAATAAAATTTGCCGATTAGAAGATCTCATGACTAAGCGCGCAAGATATCTAACAGCATTGAACTTTTTGAAGAGATGTCGCGATAATAATATCATTCCTACGTGTGTCAAAATATCCACTAAAAAGGACATTCGAGGAAGCGCTAAGATCTTAAATCAGGCAAGTAAAAAGTTGTTACGAACGGTAATCCAACAAAAACGCTCCGATCTACATACCATAAACAAATCCATAGACACATCATTCAGTGAGTTAAAGGCAGTTTTAACGACATTTGATTATAATGTTTGCATCGAAACGTTAAATAAACGAGAAATTAATAAATATAACGAATGCAAAAACAAACATATAGTAAAATATCAAAAATTAACGACCAAATTAAATGTCAAACATCTAAGTCAACGTGAGAACGAAACGCAACCATTGACTACGAACGCGGATCATAGATTAAGCGCGGTCTATAATCTGTCAAAACAAACTCTGGATGATGCAACAATTAGAGTATTATCGAAAGGCCTTAATTTTGCTTTAACACCTAAAAAATTACCGTACGAAGAAATTATTTGCAGCGTCGAGGACTGTTTATATAAAAACAATATGCGAAAGGAAGATTTGGAAGCGATACGTCAAGACATTTCGTCTATGTTACGTCGAAGCTCAACACCAAAACCGAATCTACCTAAAGACGAATTTAAAGCGTTGAATAACCTACGCAATAAACGAGAACTCACGATTCTCCGCGCAGATAAAGGAAACGCCACGGTAGTCATGGATACGTCGGATTATAATTCTAAAATACAAGAACTTTTGTCGGATGCAAGTACTTATAAAAAGGTTAAAAATGACCCAACAAATAACACACTCAAAACAACTAGTGATCTCATAAAGAAACACTCCGAAAGATTAAATCTAGACGTAAAATCGATAATACCTACGTGTGCCAAACCACCGAAATTGTATGGGTTACCAAAAATACACAAGCCCAATGCTCCACTACGTCCTATAGTGAGCCAAATCGATTCACCAACTTACAAATTGGCTCAACACTTAGCGAATATACTCTCACCGCTCAGGGGACATACAAGAGCACACACAAAGGATTCCTACCATTTTGTCAGCGAGATTAAAGACCTACATCTGGCAGACAATGAAACTATGGTCAGTTTTGATGTGCAGTCTCTGTTCACATGCTTACCTGTTGAAGACTGCATCTCGATTGTTACTAGAAGGCTAGAGCAAAACAACATGCCCGTAGAATATGCAGTATTACTTAGACACTGCCTTACATCTGGCTACCTATTGTGGAAGGAGGAGTTCTACAAGCAAGTAGATGGAGTGGCGATGGGCTCACCTGTATCTCCCATTGTTGCCGATATATTCATGGAGGACTTTGAGGAGAAAGTCCTGCGTACTTCTCCCGTAAACCCAAGATTCTACAAGCGGTACGTAGACGACACTTTCACAATTCTCCCTTTAGATAAAGTAACTGCATTTCTAGACCATCTTAACTCCTTAAATTCTAAAATTCAGTTCACAATGGAGTTAGAGGCAAACAATTCTTTAGCTTTTCTAGATGTGTTAGTAATTCGGAATCCTGATAACACCTTGAGCCACACTGTGTATAGAAAAAAGACCCATACAGATAGATATTTAAACGGTGATTCTCACCACCATCCTTCACAGTTAGCTACCGTGGGTAAATCTTTGTTTCAGAGAGCACGAGGGATCTGTGACAGTAAACACCTGGCCGCCGAGCTCCAACACGTCAAGCAAGTTTTGCACGACAATAAGCTTCGGGTCCCGCGCCTACGTCACAGTGAACGAGTGAAGCCGGCCACAGTCGAGCGAGTGCCTGCTGTACTGCCATATGTCAGAGGTGTCACTGACAAGATTGGCTACATCTTGAAGCGGGCTTCCATTAAAACATATTTCAAGCCGCCGAAGAAGATTAGTCAGTTTTTACCATCAGTCAAGTGTAATATTCCTCTGCAAGATGCAGGAGTGTACAAGCTTGATTGTGAATGTGGTCTCTCTTATATAGGACAAACTAAAAGATCTATAAAAACCCGTGTTAAAGAACACATAGCTGATGTGAAGAATAGACGCTCCGGGAAGTCTGCAGTCTGTGAACACGTACAGGATCGCCCCCGTCACTACATTAGATTTGATAGACCACAAATCCTCGCTAAAGAACACCGATTCCTTCCAAGGATGATTCGCGAGGCTATTGAAATCAAGAAACATCCTAATTTCAATAGAGAAGATGGCTGGGTGCTACCATCTGCTTGGGATCCCATAATTAATAAAATTAAATCCCAACCCAAGCATACAACTGCAAGACTTCATGATACTGTAAGTTCATACTGCGTGGATCGGAACAAAAATTAATAATTTTTAATCTGGAGGTAGCCGTGGTTAACTATGACATTGGGACGTCATACACCTCAGTCCCGCCCGTGACCATGGGTGCTGTAAAGTGCTCGAAACGTCGGGAATATAAAATAAGTTAATATACGCGATAAAATCCGTAAAATTAGTTTTATTTAAAATGTGTAGTGTTCGCGTAAATATAAGAAATCATTATGTGAACCAGTACGGACTGGTAATTGCAAATAAAATTCGCCGATTAGAAGATCTCATGACTAAGCGCGCAAGATATCTAACAGCATTGAACTTTTTGAAGAGATGTCGCGATAATAATATCATTCCTACGTGTGTCAAAATATCCACTAAAAAGGACATTCGAGGAAGCGCTAAGATCTTAAATCAGGCAAGTAAAAAGTTGTTACGAACGGTAATCCAACAAAAACGCTCCGATCTACATACCATAAACAAATCCATAGACACATCATTCAGTGAATTAAAGGCAGTTTTAACGACATTTGATTATAATGTTTGCATCGAAACGTTAAATAAACGAGAAATTAATAAATATAACGAATGCAAAAACAAACATATAGTAAAATATCAAAAATTAACGACCAAATTAAATGTCAAACATCTGAGTCAACGTGAGAACGAAACGCAACCATTGACTACGAACGCGGATCATAGATTAAGCGCGGTCTATAATCTGTCAAAACAAACTCTGGATGATGCAACAATTAGAGTATTATCGAAAGGCCTTAATTTTGCTTTAACACCTAAAAAAATTACCGTACGAAGAAATTATTTGCAGCGTCGAGGACTGTTTTATATAAAAACAATATGCGAAAGGAAGATTTGGAAGCGATACGTCAAGACATTTCGTCTATGTTACGTCGAAGCTCAACACCAAAACCGAATCTACCTAAAGACGAATTTAAAGCGTTGAATAACCTACGCAATAATCGAGAACTCACGATTCTCCGCGCAGATAAAGGAAACGCCACGGTAGTTATGGATACGTCGGATTATAATTCTAAAATACAAGAACTTTTGTCGGATGCAAGTACTTATAAAAAGGTTAAAAATGACCCAACAAATAACACACTCAAAACAACTAGTGATCTCATAAAGAAACACTCCGAAAGATTAAATCTAGACGTAAAATCGATAATACCTACGTGTGCCAAACCACCGAAATTGTATGGGTTACCAAAAATACACAAGCCCAATGCTCCACTACGTCCTATAGTGAGCCAAATCGATTCACCAACTTACAAATTGGCTCAACACTTAGCGAATATACTCTCACCGCTCAGGGGACATACAAGAGCACACACAAAGGATTCCTACCATTTTGTCAGCGAGATTAAAGACCTACATCTGGCAGACAATGAAACTATGGTCAGTTTTGATGTGCAGTCTCTGTTCACATGCTTACCTGTTGAAGACTGCATCTCGATTGTTACTAGAAGGCTAGAGCAAAACAACATGCCCGTAGAATATGCAGTATTACTTAGACACTGCCTTACATCTGGCTACCTATTGTGGAAGGAGGAGTTCTACAAGCAAGTAGATGGAGTGGCGATGGGCTCACCTGTATCTCCCATTGTTGCCGATATATTCATGGAGGACTTTGAGGAGAAAGTCCTGCGTACTTCTCCCGTAAACCCAAGATTCTACAAGCGGTACGTAGACGACACTTTCACAATTCTCCCTTTAGATAAAGTAACTGCATTTCTAGACCATCTTAACTCCTTAAATTCTAAAATTCAGTTCACAATGGAGTTAGAGGCAAACAATTCTTTAGCTTTTCTAGATGTGTTAGTAATTCGGAATCCTGATAACACCTTGAGCCACACTGTGTATAGAAAAAAGACCCATACAGATAGATATTTAAACGGTGATTCTCACCACCATCCTTCACAGTTAGCTACCGTGGGTAAATCTTTGTTTCAGAGAGCACGAGGGATCTGTGACAGTAAACACCTGGCCGCCGAGCTCCAACACGTCAAGCAAGTTTTGCACGACAATAAGCTTCGGGTCCCGCGCCTACGTCACAGTGAACGAGTGAAGCCGGCCACAGTCGAGCGAGTGCCTGCTGTACTGCCATATGTCAGAGGTGTCACTGACAAGATTGGCTACATCTTGAAGCGGGCTTCCATTAAAACATATTTCAAGCCGCCGAAGAAGATTAGTCAGTTTTTACCATCAGTCAAGTGTAATATTCCTCTGCAAGATGCAGGAGTGTACAAGCTTGATTGTGAATGTGGTCTCTCTTATATAGGACAAACTAAAAGATCTATAAAAACCCGTGTTAAAGAACACATAGCTGATGTGAAGAATAGACGCTCCGGGAAGTCTGCAGTCTGTGAACACGTACAGGATCGCCCCCGTCACTACATTAGATTTGATAGACCACAAATCCTCGCTAAAGAACACCGATTCCTTCCAAGGATGATTCGCGAGGCTATTGAAATCAAGAAACATCCTAATTTCAATAGAGAAGATGGCTGGGTGCTACCATCTGCTTGGGATCCCATAATTAATAAAATTAAATCCCAACCCAAGCATACAACTGCAAGACTTCATGATACTGTAAGTTCATACTGCGTGGATCGGAACAAAAATTAATAATTTTTAATCTGGAGGTAGCCGTGGTTAACTATGACATTGGGACGTCATACACCTCAGTCCCGCCCGTGACCATGGGTGCTGTAAAGTGCTCGAAACGTCGGGAATATAAAATAAGTTAATATACGCGATAAAATCCGTAAAATTAGTTTTATTTAAATGTGTAGTGTTCGCGTAAATATAAGAAATCATTATGTGAACCAGTACGGACTGGTAATTGCAAATAAAATTCGCCGATTAGAAGATCTCATGACTAAGCGCGCAAGATATCTAACAGCATTGAACTTTTTGAAGAGATGTCGCGATAATAATATCATTCCTACGTGTGTCAAAATATCCACTAAAAAGGACATTCGAGGAAGCGCTAAGATCTTAAATCAGGCAAGTAAAAAGTTGTTACGAACGGTAATCCAACAAAAACGCTCCGATCTACATACCATAAACAAATCCATAGACACATCATTCAGTGAATTAAAGGCAGTTTTAACGACATTTGATTATAATGTTTGCATCGAAACGTTAAATAAACGAGAAATTAATAAATATAACGAATGCAAAAACAAACATATAGTAAAATATCAAAAATTAACGACCAAATTAAATGTCAAACATCTGAGTCAACGTGAGAACGAAACGCAACCATTGACTACGAACGCGGATCATAGATTAAGCGCGGTCTATAATCTGTCAAAACAAACTCTGGATGATGCAACAATTAGAGTATTATCGAAAGGCCTTAATTTTGCTTTAACACCTAAAAAAATTACCGTACGAAGAAATTATTTGCAGCGTCGAGGACTGTTTATATAAAAACAATATGCGAAAGGAAGATTTGGAAGCGATACGTCAAGACATTTCGTCTATGTTACGTCGAAGCTCAACACCAAAACCGAATCTACCTAAAGACGAATTTAAAGCGTTGAATAACCTACGCAATAATCGAGAACACACGATTCTCCGCGCAGATAAAGGAAACGCCACGGTAGTCATGGATACGTCGGATTATAATTCTAAAATACAAGAACTTTTGTCGGATGCAAGTACTTATAAAAAGGTTAAAAATGACCCAACAAATAACACACTCAAAACAACTAGTGATCTCATAAAGAAACACTCCGAAAGATTAAATCTAGACGTAAAATCGATAATACCTACGTGTGCCAAACCACCGAAATTGTATGGGTTACCAAAAATACACAAGCCCAATGCTCCACTACGTCCTATAGTGAGCCAAATCGATTCACCAACTTACAAATTGGCTCAACACTTAGCGAATATACTCTCACCGCTCAGGGGACATACAAGAGCACACACAAAGGATTCCTACCATTTTGTCAGCGAGATTAAAGACCTACATCTGGCAGACAATGAAACTATGGTCAGTTTTGATGTGCAGTCTCTGTTCACATGCTTACCTGTTGAAGACTGCATCTCGATTGTTACTAGAAGGCTAGAGCAAAACAACATGCCCGTAGAATATGCAGTATTACTTAGACACTGCCTTACATCTGGCTACCTATTGTGGAAGGAGGAGTTCTACAAGCAAGTAAATGGAGTGGTGATGGGCTCACCTGTATCTCCCATTGTTGCCGATATATTCATGGAGGACTTTGAGGAGAAAATCCTGCGTACTTCTCCCGTAAACCCAAGATTCTACAAGCGGTACGTAGACGACACTTTCACAATTCTCCCTTTAGATAAAGTAACTGCATTTCTAGACCATCTTAACTCCTTAAATTCTAAAATTCAGTTCACAATGGAGTTAGAGGCAAACAATTCTTTAGCTTTTCTAGATGTGTTAGTAATTCGGAATCCTGATAACACCTTGAGCCACACTGTGTATAGAAAAAAGACCCATACAGATAGATATTTAAACGGTGATTCTCACCACCATCCTTCACAGTTAGCTACCGTGGGTAAATCTTTGTTTCAGAGAGCACGAGGGATCTGTGACAGTAAACACCTGGCCGCCGAGCTCCAACACGTCAAGCAAGTTTTGCACGACAATAAGCTTCGGGTCCCGCGCCTACGTCACAGTGAACGAGTGAAGCCGGCCACAGTCGAGCGAGTGCCTGCTGTACTGCCATATGTCAGAGGTGTCACTGACAAGATTGGCTACATCTTGAAGCGGGCTTCCATTAAAACATATTTCAAGCCGCCGAAGAAGATTAGTCAGTTTTTACCATCAGTCAAGTGTAATATTCCTCTGCAAGATGCAGGAGTGTACAAGCTTGATTGTGAATGTGGTCTCTCTTATATAGGACAAACTAAAAGATCTATAAAAACCCGTGTTAAAGAACACATAGCTGATGTGAAGAATAGACGCTCCGGGAAGTCTGCAGTCTGTGAACACGTACAGGATCGCCCCCGTCACTACATTAGATTTGATAGACCACAAATCCTCGCTAAAGAACACCGATTCCTTCCAAGGATGATTCGCGAGGCTATTGAAATCAAGAAACATCCTAATTTCAATAGAGAAGATGGCTGGGTGCTACCATCTGCTTGGGATCCCATAATTAATAAAATTAAATCCCAACCCAAGCATACAACTGCAAGACTTCATGATACTGTAAGTTCATACTGCGTGGATCGGAACAAAAATTAATAATTTTTAATCTGGAGGTAGCCGTGGTTAACTATGACATTGGGACGTCATACACCTCAGTCCCGCCCGTGACCATGGGTGCTGTAAAGTGCTCGAAACGTCGGGAATATAAAATAAGTTAATATACGCGATAAAATCCGTAAAATTAGTTTTATTTAAATGTGTAGTGTTCGCGTAAATATAAGAAATCATTAAAAGGGGAGTTGATTGAGCAAGTGGATGAGTTTGTATATTTGGGATGTTTGTTTAGCAGGGATGGTAGATATGACAAGGATATAGAACGACGAGTGGACGCAGGAAATACAGTTAATGGGGCTCTACACGCTATTATGAAGAGTCAGAATGTGTCAAAGAAGGCACGTATGGCAATTCATAATGGTGTGTTAGTCCCTACTTTAATGTATGATAGTGAAAGTTGGGTATGGCAGAAGAAGCATGAGAGTAGAATAAAGGCTGTAGAAATGCGGTCATTAAGGAATATGTTAGGGCTGAATCTGAATGACAGGGTGAGAAATAGTGTGATAAGAGAAAAGTGTGGTTTGCAAGATGACGTTGTGACTAGGATTAAAAAAGGAATGCTTCGGTGGTTTGGTCACGTAGAAAGAATGAACGAGGAAAGAGTGACAAAGCAAATTTATGTTTCAGAAGTGAACGGCAAAGTCGGGAAGGGACGCCCTAGACGAAGGTTTATCGACCAAATCGGCGATACATTGAAAATGGGCCAGATTAGGAGTACGCTTAACCGACGAGCGTGTATGCGTAAATATATGGATGTAAATGAGGCGAGAGAAGTGTGTCAGGATCGCGCCAAATGGAAGTCCGTAGTCTCTTCCTACCCCTCTGGGTGACAGGCGTGAGTGTTTGTATTGTATTGTATTGAATATCACAATACAATTTAAACAATATAAAAGCGATTTTTTAGTAGTTTTCACCGATATTATGTGTTAGAATAGTTAATATAGAATAGAATAGCTTAATAATTAACAGTATTAAACAAAGTTGTAGGTACATTCAGCATTTATAGGTACTTTAATATTGATGGAAAATCCTTTTAGCAGTTCCGGCAAAACATAGTGCACAGACAAACAAACGTGGTGTGGAGATTATTTTTTATACATTTTAATTGATAAGTGAATATACATCACAAACACCATTACAGTAATTAAATAAATATTATTAAAGCCAAGATGAATAACGGAATATGTCCATTTATAATATCACATTTACAGGCTACATAAGAAAAAATATGTTTTAAACTGGTTGTATAAGGCTAAAATACAAAGTAAAATGCCACTGCAGTTATTTTTGTATTTTTTTTTATAGGAGAGCGGGCAAACAAGCATGCGTCTCACCTGATGGTAAGTGACTACCGCCGCCCATGAACAACTGCAACACCAGGGGAATCGCAGATGCGTTGCCGGCCTTTTAAAAAGGAGTAGACTCTTTTCTTGAAGGTCCCTAAGTCGTATCGGTCCGGAAAAATCGCTGGTGGTAATCGATTCCACAAGGAAGTTTGTCTCAATCATCTAGATGATATGGATGGAATCGCAAGGTCTGTCGCGATGTGCGATGGTGAAATTGAGCGGCTGGAATTAGTTCGAACAATTCCTCAGAGCACTCCCCGTGGTAGATGCGATAAAATATGCAAAGAGATGCAACCTCTCTACGCAGTGCCAGTGAGTCAAGCCGATCGGAAAGAATTTTCAAAGCAAACTATTAATAGTGGAAAAGACTATCAGACAAGTGCGATGTCAAAACTTTGTTTTAATATGTTTTGGATGATTAGTAAAGGTGGAGTGTGTACACTTTGTTTAAAAATATATTAACTAATAAGTTATCATACTCCAAACACAATTAAAGCCAAAATGACAAGGTACTGATAAATATGAAGCAAGATATTTTAAACTGGTTGTGTAATGATATTTTTTTATCATTACACAACATTATCATTTCAAAAAGTTTTTTCAAAATAACTTTAAATTAACATGGCCATTTATGATATTGTTAGGAATCAGAGGGATATTTTCAATATTACGAGATATGATATAAGAATGTAGTATTAAACATTCATATACTTTTTGTCTCTACCTACGACCAGTTCTCCAAGATTTATATCTACACGACATACACATTTATTCTAAGCGACCCACCTAAAAAAGTTAATGAATATTGTATTGTCTATACTAAATAATAGTTTGTATCAATATATTATTTTTTCTATATTTATTACTATATATATTGCGTGTGAGGTCTATGTTAATGTTTGTATTGATTTACATTTCGAACACTAAAAAAAGACACGTCCATGTATGATATTGTTAGAAATCAGAAGGACATTTTCAATAATAAGAGATATGAGATAAGACTATTGTTCGAGACGGCCAAAAAGACTTTAAACGAAAAAGTGATTAAAGAATATTGATTTGTTTAAAAAGTGCAAATACGGAAAATATTGACTAAATAATGTATTAATATAGTTTTACCATGTATTTACAACTCTCAATATGTCTATATAGAAGGTCGGTTTAATGATAGTTAATATAAACAACTTTATTTTGTTTAAGAAAAACCGACCAATCACAGCGCGCCGCGCTATAGAACATTCTGGAAATTTAAATTAACTGCGTAATAGTTTTAAGCAAAAAATTAATGAGAATATTTTATATCTGAAAAGAGTTGTAAATATGATATTTAGTTAGCATATGATGTATAGATCGTTATAATAAAGAAGTATTTCGTATAATTAAGCACGATTCAAAAGTTATAGGATAATTAAAGAATTAATATGCCCATTTAGTGTAAAAGTTTAGGACATTTTACTTAATAACTTTGTTGAATGTAAATATATTAATTATCCTTTATCACGTACTAATGAAGACCAAAAATGTCTATTTAATGATGTATAGCGTGTTAAAATTAAGATTAGTATTATATAGAAAATGTTGCAATTTGTGCCATTTGCATAAAGAAAAATGTTTGAAAATAAAGAAGCAAATGGGAAATGGCAAGCGGCTCCCTATAGAGTATAGCCGAAGTCTACCTTATGGGGGCGAAACATTGTAATATTGTAGTAGGAAGAACTACCAGTGCCCAGCAGTAGTATCCGGTAGTAGTTGCAGTGACTAGCAGAAATATATAGTGAATAGTGAAAGTGTTTAGCTAGCCGAAAAAAGTGGCAACTGAAAATTCGGTGTTGCATATAGTAAAAAAGTGTTAGCTAGCGGAAAAAGGTCGTAACTGAAAATTCGGTGCGGCATATAGTGAAAAAGTGTTAGCTAGCGGAAAAAGGTCACAACTGAAAATTCGGTGTGACATATAGTGAAAAGTGTTAGCTAGACGGAAAAAGTGATAACTGATATTCGCAGTTACACAAGTGTTAAATTCAACTAATTTTAGTTGATTAATAGCTGCTAGTCAGTAGTGTTAAAGAACCAACTACTCCGGACAGATATTTTTATACTACCGCTCATTTAAATTAAATATTTTAAAATATATAGTGAACAACCTATAGTGAACAACCATAGTTGACCAACCGTTTTTAAATAATATTGATAAATAAATAATAGTTGTAAAATCTCGCGACAAATTAATTAGTCGAACCGCTGGCCACTCCCTTGCTATTTTAATTTATAATCGTGCATTTTAATTTTGAACCTCAGTCCACAGTTTATCCGCAGCAACCGCAGAGACGGCAGTGAAAGACGGCAGTGGGAGGATTCCGGAACCTACAGGTGTAGGACGTGAGCGACTCGCGGAGTATCTTCGACAACATTTACTCCGAAGAGTTACGCCCGTCCGGCACATTTTATGGTCCTTCGAGACGGATTCATCCTCCTGTACTTCCGGCTGGACCATTTTATGGTCCTTCGAGCCGGATACTTTCGCCTGTACTGCCGACCGGACCATTTTATGGTCCTTTGAGCCGAATCATCCGTATACACCGGATAACATTTGCTGGTCATTCGAACGGGATTCGTCAATCCGTTAGTATTTCGGAACCGGGTACATAGTCACTACCGTTTTAAAGTTGCTGAATTTTCAGAATCAAGATGCCGATCACTCGTTCGCAAGGAAGGGGAGCCATGGCGTGGACTGTCGGTCTGGATGATGGACCGTCGGACAATACCGACACCGTCCGCCACCAGATGCCACCACGCTCACCATCCACAACAGAAGGCGCTGAGGCGCCAGCTTTCTCCCGCAATGGGGGGGTACTCCTGCCTGTGCCAGCCGTTGTTGAAGCCGGTACACCGAAGCAGAGAGAACAGATAGCTTGCCCCTGCGATGGGGGGGTACACCTGCCAGTGCCAGCCGTTGTTAAAGCTGGTACACCGAAGCAGAGAGAACAAATAGAAGGCAACGATGACATTCGCTGTGCATCACCGCCAACAGCCCGGGTATATTCCCGCGCCGAAGAGCCACCAAGGGGCCACACCGATAAAAGTACAAGGTCAAAGAGGACCACTCGGCCAAATAAAAAGGTTTTGAAGGCTCGTGAGGAAGTGCTGAGAATAAAATTGGAACTCGCACAGATCTCATTACAAATGGTTGAAGAAGATGATGAATCGGACGACTATGATGAGGATGGTCACTCCAAAAGTGAGTATGTCCGATCTTGGCTCGAAAATTCTGTAGCCAAGCAAAAGCCAACGCAAGGCGCAACCACCGGTGGGGAGGCCCCACTTAATAAAAACATCACAAAGCCACCCCCGGAGGTTGTCGACCTCAGTGAGCCGTCGATGAAGCTCACAAACAAGGATTCGAAGGTTGATGAAGAAAGGGAGCTCCTACCTGTTGTATCAGAGCTCACCTACCAGGATCCCAATGCAGAAAATATACCGAAGAGTCCCGTACCTCAGAAGACTTGCCAGGACTCCAAGGTTGATGAAGACAGGGGGCTCCTACCTGCTGTATCAGAGCCCACCTACCAGGATCCCTATCCGGAAGAAGCAACCAAGAATCCCATAACAAAAAGGCCTAACCAGGCACCTGTCAGCAATGAAGACAGGGTGCTCCGACCATTCATATCGGAGCTCACGTCCGCTATAGCCGCACTCGCTGACAAACCAAAACCAGAGAGTGCATCGTCGAATACTTTCGCAGCATGAAAAGCGATAATGACGCTGCCGAGCTTTAGCGGAGCACATACCGAATGGCTTTCGTTCCGTGCCATTTATGAAACAACCCGAGGCTACTTCAATGACATAGAAAATACTGCAAGACTACGAAGAAGTCTACAAGGAAGAGCCTTGGAAACAGTCAGTTCAGAACTCATCGGGCATGCTAAACCAGATGAGATTATGCGAGAACTGGAGCTACAATTTGGGCGTCCAGATTCAATCGCGCAAGCCGAAACCGAAAAATTACGGGGATTACCACGCTGTACAGAGGCACCCAGAGATATTTGTACATTCGCGAGCAAAGTGAGGGGAAGCGTCGTCACTCTTCGAGCACTCAAACGAGACCATTACCTCGTTAACGCAGAGCTGCTACGACACCTCACAGACAAACTGCCAAACTCTATACGCGCGCAGTGGTATAGAATTTATACAGAGAAGTACGACTCAAGACCAGACCTCGGTTCCTTCAGTGAATTTATAACCGAGCAAGCTCGCTTCTGCAGTGCATTTGCGCCTCCGGAAATCATAAACGGAGCGCAAAATAATCGTCCAACACATAGGACGCACACGGCTACCACTAAGCCGTCTCCGAAATGCAGCGTGTGCGAAAAAGAGGGTCATTATGGATCCGACTGCAACAAGTTTAAAGAAGCAGATATTGATAAAAGATGGCAACTCGCCAAGCAAAGGAATTTATGTTTCCGGTGTCTGCGTTATAGAAGTCAGACACACAAATGCAAAACCACGAAGTGTGGAATTAAAGGATGCAACGCAACACACAATCGACTCCTTCATAATAATAGAAAGGAGAAGACAGAGGGCCCACTAAAAGAACCTCAAGAGACAGTTGCAAACTCATTCGCTGTATCAAAGCATCAAGCTTACTTAAAGATAATTCCAGTTCGAGTAATTGGACCGGCGGGAGCAATAAACACACACGCTCTGCTGGATGATGGGTCGACAGTCTCGTTAATGGATCAAGAGATTGCCGATCAAATTGGAGCTAAAGGGCGGTTGGACCCATTCAAGATCACAGCTATCGGGAACACTACCCTCGATTCGCCGGACTCCCAAAGAGTCAAAGTGTCACTGAAGAGTCTCCATAGAAAAAGGGTGCCACTCAGAGCACGCACGGTCGCCAGCCTAAACTTGGGGCCGCAGACTGTGCGTGCAACAGACATAGAAAATTGTAAGCATTTGAAAGGCTTAAAGGATCAATTGACATATGATTCAGGCAACCCTAAGATCCTGATAGGACAAGACAACTGGAGACTCTTAATAGCCACTCAAGTCCGCAAAGGTCCACCGCACCAGCCAATCGCCTCGCTCACAGAACTGGGATGGGTGCTACACGGGGCGCACACTAAAGCCCCGCATCAGCGCGTCCACACGGCCAACGAGCTGTACACGAGCGAGGAGAACATAAATGACCAACTCCGCGAATACTTTGCGCTGGAATCTCTAATGATAAATCCGAGAAGACCAGATTCCGATCCAGAGAAGCAAGCCGAAGAAATACTAAATAGCAGCACCCGTCAGTTGGAAGACGGGCACATAGAAACAGCGCTTCTCTGGAGAAAGAAAGACATCGAAATGCCTGGAAATTATGAAACGGCGATAAACAGGCTCGTTTCTATCGAGAAAAAACTAGATCGAAACGAAGAGCTAAAGCAGAAGTATAACGAAGAAATGAATTCCCTAATACAAAAGGGCTACGCTGAAATAGCACCAAAGAATAGTACACCAGGAAAGACATGGTATCTACCCCATTTCGATGTCCATAACCCGAGGAAACCAGAAAAGTTTCGCATAGTACACGATGCCGCAGCCAAAACAAAAGGAATGGCATTAAATGACTTCCTGCTCACGGGTCCGGACCTACTACAGTCATTACCAGGAGTCATGATGCGCTTTCGCCGACACAATGTTGCTGTCTCCGCGGACATAGCAGAAATGTTCATGCAAATCAAAGTGAGACCCGAAGACAGGGATGCATTGAGATATCTCTGGAGAGGAGATCGACGCAATGAGGCTCCACAAGAATACAGAATGACGTCGATCATCTTCGGTGCAGCTAGTTCACCCTGCACAGCCATATTCGCAAAAAACTGGAACGCTAAAAGGTACATAGAAAAATATCCAGAAGCCGTAGAAGCTATCATCCAAAACCATTACATGGATGATTATCTTGACAGTTTCCAGTCCCTGGAAGATGCGATGCGAATATCGAAGGAAGTACGCGATATACACAAAAACGCGCACTTCACATTAAGGAAATGGGTTTCCAATGCGCCAGAAATTGTAAAAGAGTTAGAACCTGACAACGAAACGACTGAATCAGTCAATCTGGGCAACAAGGGAACCGAAGAAAAAATACTCGGTTTAATCTGGAAACCGAGTACCGATCAGCTGAGCTTCAATTTAAAGCTCGCTCGACTTCCAATCAATTTGCTGCAAAAGAAACCAACAAAGAGGGAAGCGCTGAAAATAGTGATGTCGCTGTATGACCCGCTCGGCCTCGCCTCCCCAGTTACCATACGAGCAAAACAAATACTGCAGGAAGCATGGAGACGAGGAACAGACTGGGACCAGGAGTTGGACGAAGACCTAAGTAACCATTGGGCCACATGGATCCAACACCTGGAACGACTCAAAACAGTAAGCATACCGAGATGCTACCCGGGATACAGCGACGCACGCTCCCTCCAAGTGCACGTATTTACCGATGCCAGTGAGAGCGCCTACGCAACGGCAGTCTACTGGAGAGCAATGACACCCGATGGGCAAATACATATAAGCCTCGTCATGGCCAAGGCGAAGGTAGCTCCGCTCAAGGTAACATCCATACCTCGCCTTGACTTACAAGCCGCCGTGATGGGAAGTCGCGTAGCTGCTGCTGTCATTCAGGAGCATCGCGTAAAGCCCGAAGCTGTCACTTATTGGACCGACAGCAAAACTGTCCTCACCTGGATAAAGAAAGGGTCCAGGAGCTACAAACCTTTTGTGGCACATCGAATAGCAGCAATCGAGGACAATAGTAAAGTGGACGACTGGCGCTGGGTACCCACAAAATTGAATATAGCTGACACCGCTACGAGGGACGTACCACCTAACTTCGACTCTAACCACGAGTGGTACAGTGGCCCATCATTTCTATACAAAGAACCGTCAGCATGGCCAACCGAAAAACCCACGTCATCCGAACCTACTGGTGAAGAAAGATCCCTCACCATCACAGAAAGGTATAGAGCTCCGCTATACAGAGAAGCCATTCCCGATCCGACGAAATTTTCGAAATGGGAACGCTTAGTGCGAGCTACGGCCAGAGTGCTTCAATTCATAACACTCTGCCGCAAAACCACCGACAGGACCTTTTACAAAAGGACAAAAAGAAATAGAGAGGAAAACCCCGACTGGAGGAGATTGAAATGTAATCCGCGACGTCTCGCGCAGCCTCCCAGTCAGGTGAAAAATAAAGATGTAAACAAATACATCACACTGGAAGCCGAATATATAAGAAAGGCCGAAAAGCTCCTGATACATGTCATCCAGGAAGACTCCTTCACACAAGAGATAGCCGATCTCCGTAACGATAAGAGGGTCGCCCATGATAGCCGCCTACGACCCGCTTCAGATACATTTAAAAGACGGGATCATTGTGCTACGAAGTCGAATAGCCGCTGTAAAAGGAGTCTCTGAAGATATGAAAGGGCCAGCTATATTGGATGGTGATCATCACCTCACCCAATTGTATATTGATTGGACGCATCGTAGCCTGCATCATTGCGGGACTGAACCGACCATCAACGAGGTTCGACAGCATTACTGGGTAATCAGACTAAGACCCACTACTAAAAGAATAGTAAGCCAATGCGTTCAGTGCCGCATAAGAAAGGCACAACCATCCATGCCAGCCACCGGTGATCATCCCAGCACGCGTCTCGCACATCACCAGAGACCGTTCACGTTCACCGGCCTGGATTATTTTGGGCCACTCTCCGTAACAGTGGGACGTCAGCATCAGAAGAGATACGTGGCTTTCTTCACCTGCCTTACATCACGAGCTGTACATTTGGAAATTGTGAAAGATCTCAGCGCAGACTCTGCCATACTGGCATTGAGAAGATTCGCAGCGCGCCGAGGATGTCCCACCGAGATTTACTCGGACAACGGCACCAATATGCACGGTGCCGATAAAGAGCTTCGAGAGGCTTTCCGAGAAGAAGCCAGCCGACGAGGCATAGTGTGGCGATTTATAACCCCCTCCGCGCCTTTCATGGGAGGGGTGTGGGAACGCCTTGTTCGATGCGTAAAGACGGCACTATACACCGTCCTTCATGAGAGACATCCGCACGAAGATGTCTTGACCACGCTGCTCTGCGAGGTGGAGTACACAGTAAACAGCAGACCATTGACTCACATCTCAGTAGACAGCGAAGACAACGAGTCCATCACTCCAAATCACTTCCTATTGGGAGGATCTGCGAGACTGCCAACACCTGGAGTTTTTAGTGAAAAAGATGCGAACAGCAAAAAACACTGGCGACGCTCCCAGATACTCGCTGACATGTTCTGGCAGCGTTGGGTCAAAGAATATCTGCCGGAACTTCAAAACCGGCGGGAGGCCCATGGTCAAGGCCCCGATCTCCAGGTGGGCGATCCAGTCCTCATAGCTGACAGCCAGTTACCTCGTAACACCTGGCCACGAGGAAGGATTGAAAACATTTACCCCGGTGCGGACGGACAGATCCGCACTGTGGAGGTACGCACAGCAAACGGACTAATCAAGAGGCCAACCAGGAAACTCGTGCCGCTGCCGAAGTAGAGGCAACGTCTCTCACCGAAATTTATGCAGCGACGCTGCGACGAGTCTTCGCGACGCTGCACGGCGGGAGAAATGTTCGAGACGGCCAAAAAGACTTTAAACGAAAAAGTGATTAAAGAATATTGATTTGTTTAAAAAGTGCAAATACGGAAAATATTGACTAAATAATGTATTAATATAGTTTTACCATGTATTTACAACTCTCAATATGTCTATATAGAAGGTCGGTTTAATGATAGTTAATATAAACAACTTTATTTTGTTTAAGAAAAACCGACCAATCACAGCGCGCCGCGCTATAGAACATTCTGGAAATTTAAATTAACTGCGTAATAGTTTTAAGCAAAAAATTAATGAGAATATTTTATATCTGAAAAGAGTTGTAAATATGATATTTAGTTAGCATATGATGTATAGATCGTTATAATAAAGAAGTATTTCGTATAATTAAGCACGATTCAAAAGTTATAGGATAATTAAAGAATTAATATGCCCATTTAGTGTAAAAGTTTAGGACATTTTACTTAATAACTTTGTTGAATGTAAATATATTAATTATCCTTTATCACGTACTAATGAAGACCAAAAATGTCTATTTAATGATGTATAGCGTGTTAAAATTAAGATTAGTATTATATAGAAAATGTTGCAATTTGTGCCATTTGCATAAAGAAAAATGTTTGAAAATAAAGAAGCAAATGGGAAATGGCAAGCGGCTCCCTATAGAGTATAGCCGAAGTCTACCTTATGGGGGCGAAACATTGTAATATTGTAGTAGGAAGAACTACCAGTGCCCAGCAGTAGTATCCGGTAGTAGTTGCAGTGACTAGCAGAAATATATAGTGAATAGTGAAAGTGTTTAGCTAGCCGAAAAAAGTGGCAACTGAAAATTCGGTGTTGCATATAGTAAAAAAGTGTTAGCTAGCGGAAAAAGGTCGTAACTGAAAATTCGGTGCGGCATATAGTGAAAAAGTGTTAGCTAGCGGAAAAAGGTCACAACTGAAAATTCGGTGTGACATATAGTGAAAAGTGTTAGCTAGACGGAAAAAGTGATAACTGATATTCGCAGTTACACAAGTGTTAAATTCAACTAATTTTAGTTGATTAATAGCTGCTAGTCAGTAGTGTTAAAGAACCAACTACTCCGGACAGATATTTTTATACTACCGCTCATTTAAATTAAATATTTTAAAATATATAGTGAACAACCTATAGTGAACAACCATAGTTGACCAACCGTTTTTAAATAATATTGATAAATAAATAATAGTTGTAAAATCTCGCGACAAATTAATTAGTCGAACCGCTGGCCACTCCCTAGCTATTTTAATTTATAATCGTGCATTTTAATTTTGAACCTCAGTCCACAGTTTATCCGCAGCAACCGCAGAGACGGCAGTGAAAGACGGCAGTGCGAGGATTCCGGAACCTACAGGTGTAGGACGTGAGCGACTCGCGGAGTATCTTCGACAACATTTACTCCGAAGAGTTACGCCCGTCCGGCACAACTATATATATACTGTACTTCAATGTCAACATTTCCATATTTCGGTCAGTTTTTTTATTGTCTCTGCTGTATGTTAATTAAATAAGAAATTATTATATAATATACACCACTTAACAGCTCCAGATGATCAAATACACATGTAGTAGTTATGGATATACATCAAAAATTTTTGACTAGGTAAAAGTTGTCTGAATTCTTATTTTCACTGGTTTCATGTAGGGGAAAAGGATATTATTTTTATATTAATTATCTGATATTATATTACAAAATAATGTTCTTTTTTAACTCTGCAGTTAACAACAAATCAGTCTAAGCATAATAGAAGCATCTGCTCAACAAGGATATAACCATCACACGAGTAAAAATGGCTTAACTAAGTTACAATACTTATGCAAACTGGATATTTGCTTCTGTTATAAGTAATTACTACTTATTTACACATAAATATATGTACTATCTATAATGTCTATCCACTATGGCTGGCATAAATTCATGATACATGTCTGACGCTATTTGGTATTGTCAAGTTTATGGAGCAACTTGCTGAATACATACATCTGGATGATTGGCGGTCCACCAATGTGCGATTTAGAAGATGTTTTCTTCCTCGCACGACTTCCTTGTGGAATCGATTACCATCAGCGATTTTTCCGGACTGATACGACTTAGGGACCTTCAAGAAAAGAGCGTACTCCTTTTAAAAGGCCGGCAACGCATCTGCAATTCCCTCCCTGGTGTTGTAGTTGTTCATGGGCGGCGGTAGTCACTTACCATTAGGTGAGCCGCATGCTCGTTTGATAATGTGGAATATTAATTTTTGACTAACCTGCATGACTTTATCCATATTATGTTAAACACTTGTGCATCGATGAGACGATATTTAGGGAAACAAGTGTAAACTATTTTGCTAATAACTAACTTTGCTACCAAAAATCTCATTTTTTTTCTCTTTACTCGAGTCCGCGCACTTCAGTTACCGAGTCAACTCGACGCTTCGTGTGGATTCGGAGAGCGCTAGATAGATGTCAGTTCACAAGTTCACAAATTTTATCATCTAATCAACTAATTCTCGTAGTATAAGGCGCCACGGGTGACTTCACTGGTTACATCCAAATTCAAACTTGCATCTGGCGCGTTGTAGTCAAATATGAACTTAGTCTGATTAATAATATCGTCATTTTGCTATCATTGTCGTTTAATTTTTTTTATTTCGTATAAGTAGGGCATAACATAAAAGGTGCTATAAATAAACTTGTTTTTTTTTAATATGAGTAGAATAGAATTGAATAGAATAAATTTTATTCAATATAGATCACATGTGTAATTCTTATTGAAAGTCATTTTTTACTTTACCACTGGTTCGAAAAAAAAAACCTCCGTCCTGGAAAGAACCAGCAAGAAACCCAGCGGGACTTTTTTTTAAAGCAAATTTTACAATAATGGTTATACAACTATATAAGTACAAAATTTATTTTAGAAACAGCTTGGAAGCGATCACCTCATTCCCAAGGGCTATTATCAACCATGTATTTATTTATACTATAATAACCCTTTTTATACAGTTTTAACTTAACTAAACATTTAAACTTGCTAATAGAGAGAACCTGTACACTTTCCGGGACCTTGTTGTAATAGCGTATACATTGCCCCAAGAATGTATTACTAACTCTGTGGAGTCGAGAAACTGGTATCACTAGTTTGTGTTTGATCCTAGTGTTTACAGAATGCACATCACTTTTTTACTAAAACTACCTTTGATTTTGTGAACATACATTAAATTTTCGTAAATATACTGAGAGGCCAAAGTTAATATATTTATTTCTTTAAATTTATCTCTAAGAGACTCTCTCGGTTTTAGGTTGTAAATAGCTCTAATGACCTTCTTCTGTAAAACAAAAATAGTTTCTGAATCAGCCCGCATTTCCCCATAACAAAATCCCATAAGACATTATGCTATGGAAATAACTGAAATAAGCTAATCTAGCTGTCTCGACACTAGTGAGCCCTCTAATCTTTTTTACAGCATAGGCTGCAGAACTTAGTCTGCTTGCTAGTTTCGATATATGGGGGCCCCACTGAAGCTTTGCGTCGAGAGTGATGCCAAGAAAAACAGTGGATTCAACAGGGCTCAGTTCTTCCCCATTTAAAAACACATTGGTACTCAGATTTTTAACATTCGTTGTTGTAAATTTAATACATTTAGTTTTATTTTCGTTTAAATGTAGATTATTAACGTTAAACCAATGCACTAATTTTGATATAGCATTATTCACTTCGTCACATTTAAATGATTGACGTTTAACTTTAAAAATGAAGGAAGTATCATCAGAAAATAATACTATATCATGATTATCCTCTACAAGAGAAGGTAATTCGTTAATATACACTAGAAATAGGAATGGGCCGAGAATCGAGCCCTGAGGGACACCCATTAGTACAGGTGAGCCGGAAGAACTTTTACCATTGATAATAACTTTCTGCATTCTATTACTTAAATATGAAATAATAAGTTTAAGCGCTGTGTTCTTGACACCATAGTACTGTAGCTTCCTGATTAATGTCTCATGGTGAACGCAGTCAAAGGCCTTGGAAAGGTCACAAAATATACCCAAAGCATCCTCTGAATTCTCTCATGCACAAAAAATATATGTAATAAGCTCAACTCCAGCGTCAGTTGTCGAGCGACCCCTTGTAAAACCGAATTGATTTGTATGTAGCAATTTGTTAATATTAAAGAAACTTAACATCTAATCTAAAATTATTTTTTCAAAAATTTTACTAAATGTTGGTAGTACAGAAATTGGTCTAAAATTGGCGGGTCTAATGTACTACCAGATTTAAATAAAGGTATGACTTTACTATGTTTCATCAAATCAGGTAACACACCAGATTCGACGCTTGTATTAAATATAGTGGCTAGATAAGATGCTATTATATCTATTATAGATAAAATAACTTTAACGGAAATCCCCCATAAATCTGCCGTTTTCTTAACATCAATAGTTTTTAAATATTTAACGATATCTTTTGGCAGTACTCTATGGAATTTAAAAGTATTTGAACAAGCCTTTAAATTTTGTTTGATCAATGATTCGGCGACAGTAGGAGAAGAGTTTAATAATTTAGTTGTCAAAAAAGGAACATCAGTAAAATGGTACTTAAAAGCCATAGCAACTTCTTGATCAGATCAGGTTAAATTATTGTGATATTCAATTGAAAATACGAGTTGCGCGGTTTGATCTTGCCCGTTTCACTATTTATTATTCTCCAGGTCATTTTAATTTTGTTAGATGCAGTTTTAATTTTGTTACTTAAATGTCAAGCCTTAGCTGTGGCGCACACTTTTTTAAATATTTTAGAATATGTTTTTACATAATCTCTAAATATAACACTACTATTTAATGATCTTTCATTATAAAGCTCGTATAACTTTCGCCTACTCTTAAAAATTCCTACTGTCGTCCATTCATTAAATGATTTGCGACTGTTAAAAGAGGAAGTTTAAAAAGTAAATATCCTAATCAATTCGCAAGTTATAATTTTAAATAACGTACCATACAAATAATTAGCACTGTTTTTAAATGAAAGTGATGGAAGTCTTTTTATTATATTACTTCTAAACCTCTCCAAGCGATGTTCATTTATTGGAACAAACACAACTTTCTTATTTTTCTGTTTCTTGTGTATGTAAGGCAATGATACCAACTGTCCACAGTGATCTGAACTTAAATTTAGAATAATTGATTTATGCAAGGGCTTAAATTCTGTAAAAATATTATCTATACAGGTCGCACTAGGCACAGCAATACATGTTGGTTCTAAGAATAAATTAACAAGATTATACGATTTAAACAATGAGCTAAACTTAATACTAATGGAAGAAGTTTCAAGGAGATTGATGTTAAAGTCTTCACATATTACAACAGACTTGTTCTGTTTACTAAGTTTGAGCAAAACTTCTTCCACAATCCTTTCAAAATAGTCATAAGTAATAGTAGGAGTCTGTAAACACTTACAACAATGAGGTGCTCGAGCTCGACACAAGCCATTTCTACAGTTCGCTCAACAGAGACGCTCACTATATTCTTACGTTCTTTATATAATAATGATTTATCTGCTAGTATTAAGGAGCCACCACGTAAACTTTTTTCTCTATTGAAGGAACTGACCACCTGGTGATTTCTGAAATTAAACATGAAATCATAATCTTTTAGCCAATGTTCAGTAATACAAAGGATATTTATGTTGTTACTATTTAAAACAATTCAACTTCTAATTCTTTGCCCATCATGCCTTGTATATTTTTATGCACCAGGTGTAAACAATTTTTATTACTTATTTGTGGGCTGCATTCAAAGTTAATTAAACTTTTATTATTGCTAGAGATTGCCTCTATTGTCGCATTTACTAATTTAAAATAGTTGGAACTGATTCCAAATTAATTGTCAAATAATTATCATGTCCAATAAAAGCAGTATTGGTAGCCAAAAACTTGGTTGAGTTAAAAAGTAAATAATGAGATAGCACATTTGCTATCAGTCTTAAATTATATTTGGATAGGTAATACCTATCTTTTGTCCTTTTTTATGTTGTCCTGTTTAAAACTTTTTTATTAAATTATTTATGTCAATTACATTAAATTTGTCATTATTATCATTACAATTATATGTCAAATTTAAATTATTGTTACATATTTAATTATTCATATGTATATTTAAATTATGTCTTAGATTATTTTCCTGTGGCAATCCCTCTATGTAAGGCAGTGTGAACAAGACAATTTTGTGTACATTTAAGTTATTTAGTTGCTCAATATGTCTTAATAACTGTTGAATACAACTTAAGTTCATATATCAATGCTTGCTTTTGTTTACATAACTTAACATAATTTTTGGTATTAATCTTATTTTTTATTAATTTTTGTACATTCCTTTATGTATTTATTAACTTTTATATACTTCTTCAATTTGGTTTTACCGCAATTAATCCTCACTGAGTTTCTATGTGTGTGTGTGTGTGTGTTCTATGTGTGAGTGATAACAATGAAGCAACAAAACAAAAATAGTCAGTTTGACATTATTTAAAATAAATCAAGATGGAAGCGATGTGTAATATATGTAAAAATCCGTTTATAGATTTTGAATTACTACAGATATGACAAAACATGGAAATACTGCAAATAAATAAATATTAGGTTTTTATTTTACATTGGCACATATTATATTTTTAATAAAGGTACACATTTAAAAATGCTTTAATTAAAGTAATCGCTATTCTCAACTCGAGTAATAAACTTCAATCGATGCATGGACTTTAAATAGTTAATTCGAATATCTCAAAAACTCGAGTACAACTAGACTAACATAATAAATTATTATTAACCCACGTTACTCGATTCACAAAATTTTACTTAAGTCACAAAATTCTATTCGAGTCACATCTTTATCTTACGGCCATGTCTGTATACAATTTAGTGATTAACTTGACTTACTAATTCGAGCAATTTATTGATATATTATGTAATATCAATGCACTGATTAAGTATAATAATTGTCATAAAGTTAAAGTGATATTATTTTATGAAGATTTTCTATACGCAAACCAAAAATAGTTATATATTTTTTGTTTGCAGTTTATATAATAATGTTGTTGAATGAAAGAACAAAATGTAAAAATAATTTGTAACAAACTGACACAGCTTCGTTTCTCCAATTCGAGTTGCTTTACTAGAGTACTATCAGAATTGACGGCTCCGTGACGCAGTGGCTTAGCAATGAGTAGCTGCGCTGGGACCGCGGGTTCGAATCTCGCACGGAACA
This sequence comes from Parnassius glacialis, assembly GCA_033319125.1. NCBI lineage: Eukaryota > Metazoa > Arthropoda > Insecta > Lepidoptera > Papilionidae > Parnassius > Parnassius glacialis. The sequence continues at coordinate 12,203,053 of JAVANC010000023.1, read as the reverse complement.
AGTATTTGTATGGCCTACAAATAATTGTTCCGTGTCTGGATGTTTGTCCTTGTGCAATTTGTGTTTGTAAACTGCCTCCACGATACAGGAGAAAATCCTAGTGTATGGGTGACGTTTTAAAAAAAAGTTACGTGAATTTCAACTCAAGTTAACTCGAGTCGAGTTTCTTTCGAATTGATACATCTCAAATACATTTTTTTATTATATTATCAGAACCTGAACACAAATATGAAAACAATTTTTTGCAGGTTTCTTGATTCCGTTTAGATTTTCATATAATTTTTATGCTATTTACAATTATGAATTGATATCTTTTTATGTATAATATTATTGAGGATCTATAAAATTTCTAGTGGTCCCAAAAACGATTGACTCCTTTCAAATATGTTCTAACCAAATGGCTAGCGCCAAGAGCTATGATTAAAGTGAGGCTCTTTTCGCAACATGAAATAATGTAACTAATTTATATTTGTAACACACACAAAATACATACACACACTAACACACATACACACACACACACACACACACGCGCGCGCACGCGCTCGCGCACGAGCACGCACGCACGCACACACGCACGCACGCACGCACGCGCACACACACACACACACACACACACACACACACACAAACACAAACACATACACACACACGCACACACAAACACACACACACACACACACACACACCACACACACACACACACACACACACACACACACACATACGTACACGTTTTTACGTAAAGGTCATGCAAATATTAATGTAAGTGCTGTGGAAGAACGGAGTATCCTAACATAAGTTTTTATACTTAAAAGTAGACTACATCCACTGTTATAATTAATGTATAATAATTTACTGAAAAAACTATTTTATTATTATTATTATTATTTATAAAGTAAAAATTAACTTATAAGTAAAAAATAAAAGCGTCAAAGTACAATAAAAACTCCATCCCCAATTTTGCCTTAGGTGTGGTATTTGCTTCATGAGACTAACCCTGAATTAAACCAATTTAATAAAAATACAACCAAATTTATTTACAATTGGCGGAGATGTCGCTTAACTTACCTACAAAAAAAAAGAAAAAGTACAAACAGTCAAATTGTAAACCTAACTTTTTGAAGTGGACTAAAACCATGCATTTTACGCTGTTTTTTTTTCGCGATTAAGTTATTAGGTTCTTAAAATACAACTGGAATACATTTATGCATTATATGTTCATAAATTATGTAATAGTAATTTATATTACGTAACATCATATTAAAGTTTTACGTTACTTTTAAAAATATATATTATATTATATATACACGGTACACGTTAGCTTTAGATTTTAGTATATTTTGGTAATATATTTTGTTATAGTGTTACTACGTCAATGGTATTTGATTTTTAAGATATATTAGAAGAGATTGCATTAAAATATGATATTAAAGCTTGAAGTATTTTATTGATCTACATTTTTTATATTATGTTTGTCAGGACAAAATATTTAATGTCTAATATTACTGCAATAAAGTAGACGTTATTAAAAATCTAAATTCCTCAAATCCATTAACAATACCAACAGAACAAATCGTCCTCTGTTTGATATTCAAAAGTTTTATAACTATGAAATAAATTTCTAATACCGTGTTAGCTCAGGGATAAACGCTATCCTTAAAATTCATAGTCCAAGTTCGATCCTCGGCGGTACTAATGGAAGTGTTTTAATTCAAATTTCAAGTGTCGATCAACCACGTTTCCCGTGTTTAAACAAAAAAATATGAGGTAAACACGCGCCCTGGAAGAGCGGAACAAGAACGGCCGCTAATTGCCCTAAAAGCCCTCTCGGAAATGAGAGGGGGCCTGCTTCTCAGAAATGATGCTCAGCTATGAGACGCACAAAAGCTGTAAAATTCATAATTGTATTTAAAATATTTATTTTTATCGTACTGGTTGGCTTAAAGATGATCAGGTGGCCGTGGAACGTGTTTTGTGATGTTGCGGAGAGGCCGGTCAATTGTGGACTTGCCAAAGGCTGTAATGATGATGATAATGATGAGGATGAAATTCTTGATACTTGTTTTTGATGTATCCAATAATAAAAAAAAAACATATTACTACATTAAATTGATCTATTTCGTCGGCATTTATAAAGCAATTTGTTTCAAAATACGCTGACGCTTCAATTCGTTACAAGGAAAAATATCGGCTTCGACTATTATGTGACCGCGTCATTCGACGTCATCTGTTTCAGCCATTAACGAAATATAAACGTTTATGGGTCGTGACGTTTTACATGCATTTTTATGAGACAAGAGAATAATGCAAAATGTTATTTATTTGTTTAACTACTTTAAAATGTGTTTTATATAGCTATTAATATAATTGATTTTTGTTAATATCAAACACAATTAAAAAAAATAAAACACGTAACAATTATAAAACTTGTTTAAATTAAAAATTTAATTATGATATTTGAATATTGAAATATAATAATATTATAGTCTGACTTTCAGTAACTCGCTTCATGAATTTTAAATAATGTGGCTTTTTGGTAGATAAATCGTAAAATGTAAGAGAATAATTGTTTTGTTAAAATTTTACGAAATAAGATGCCCACTGCTAGATTAGTTACAATGATTACATAATAACCTGCAGCCGAGATACGAGCAGATCAGCATACGAGCCGTGTTAGCTCAGTTGGTTAGCGCTCGCTGTAAACTTCACAATACTCGAGCGACGAGGGTTGGATTCCCGTCGGCACCAATGAAATTGTTAATTGCAATTTTAAGTGCGGATTTACCACGTGCTCGACGGTGAAGGAAAACATAGTGAGGAAACCAGCATATCTGAGAAATAAGAAAAAAATATTTTGAAGATAATACGTGAAGTTCTCCAACACTACACAAATTACACAAGGGCCAGTGCGATGGCGCGAGATAGAAGTGGTTGTTTGTCTTATGCGAACTCCGTTAACACAATGTAGCGCATGTTAAAGGCATAGAGGGGTATAGATAGGAAATCCGGAAAATGACTATTTGCAGTTACCTTATTGGATAATAATTAACGAATTACATAAGCGTTAGGTGGTGGTGCAAAAGTGGTGTAAATATATATTATGCGTCCTTGAACGAGTGACTGCTGTAGAATCGTAGCACCCGGAACGCATTACTAGGGATGATGAATCCATCATTTATTTATATCCATTTGCAATGCTATTGTATGATTACAGCCTATTAAAATCCACTGCTGAACATAGGCCTCCCGCAAAGAAGGCATCATAATCAAAACAATAAGAAATCAAATCATTTAAAAAATATTATTGTAGACGCTCAGCACGGGTTTTGCTAAGATAAATCTACTGTTAGCAATTTGATGGATTACGTCACAAATGTTGCAAGTGCAATGAATGGTCAAATGCAGGTAGATTCCAAATACACATATTTTTTAGTGCATTGATATCGTGGACCATCAACTACTAATACCTAATTTAAATTCATACGCTGTACATGGGAATTTCCTTGGTTGACTAAGATATTTTCTTAAATATAGATTACAAAGTGTTGTTTTGCATGGATATAGGTCCAATGATTATATGACTCTCTCAGGCGTACCCCAAGGTTCACATATTGGTCCTATTCTTTTTTTAGTGTTTATTAATGACAACAAATAATATTAAGTACAACCACTGTTCCATTTTCGCCGACGATTTAAAATTGTTCAAGGCTACTAAAATCAGGATGATGTTTTATCTTTGCAAAATGACCTTGATTCCATCTATGAATGGTGCATTAATAACCAAAT